>JABANP010000300.1:0-62652 GCA_013115135.1 Perkinsus olseni | reverse complement strand
AATTAACCGCAGCTTTTCCCCGGAGACGACGATTTACGGCGTATCGAATGACGAACAGGCACAACGACTTGTAGCGATTCCAACTCCCCATTGAACAGAGCCTGTACCGCGACAACCATCATTTTGGGGTACTTCTTACGAAGGTCCGCGTCCAAGGGAAAGTTGAAGTCTCCCCTACCCTCCACGTCCACAGCACAGTGATGAACGCCATCGAAAAAGATGTGGAAAGGGACGGTGGAGGCACTCTTGTTCACAATGGCCACACCTTTTTCACCAGGCTCATCGGGTACATCCACAATCTGCAGATCGCAGAATTTGCTCCGACGGCGCCTTTTGCTAGATGGCGTCTGGAACAATGTGGGATCCTGGAGGATCCGAAGCACAAATCCCAAGAACAATCAAAATCCGAAGCACTTTACCAGGCTGGGTGCACTACCCCCCGATCCGCTCGATGAACCACACTCCTCCAATCCCGAGGCCATCCCTGCCTGGCCACCACTGACAGCTGAGTGACGACGTTTGCGGGAGTTCGGGGACCTACAGTAGGTCATCTATTATCGAAGTAGCTAGCGCTGATTCTCACTGTACGATTTGAGGTGGATCATGGCGACCTTGCCTCTCGGACTGGCTGTCTGATGCGTGGCTAGAGCGGAGCGTATACTGTAGTTCACGGTCACTCGTGTGCGGTAGGCCTGTCCGTGCATGGTCTAGGGCGGCTACAGAGACTCAGGGTTTGTACGGGTAACGTCACTTTCGTATTGCCTTATAGTTTTTGCTCCCTGTCTACTGTACGTGTGTTGGTGCTCTGCGTCACGGGTTTGTGTATGCGTGCTTTGTCGGTTCTTTTGTCGGTACTGTGACTGTACACTGTCGTACTAGTAGTACGGTACTACGACTCGCAGGGTCGCGATTAAACGGATTAATTTAATCCACGGATGTTCTCCCGCCAGGTGCATTTCTGTATGGATTTAATGTTAATGTTGTAACCTCTCAACTCAAGCTCTTGCAATCTCGGTGTGCTGCTGTTATGAGAGTAGACTCATGCGTAGGAACCGAGTTAATGAAATAACAAGTGATCGATATTCGTGTAAGCACTGATTGTTAGTAATTCTGGCGACTAGATTACGACGCGTGCAAAGGAGACGCGGAAAGTGAGAATCGTAACGGAGCGATCGTCGTAATAAGCGATGACGTTCAAAGCGGGGGTTGTATAAACAATGATCAGCCTAGAGAAACAACACGAAGTTCGATTCGACTATCACAGTTAACTGCCAGGTCTGCGATCAATTTTGCCGCCCTGAAGGTAAACCGAAAATTGATGGAATCTTTACATGTTGCGGGACGCTGATAGGCGAAAGACTTCTATGAGGGTGCGCGCGATACTATCAAGTACCGCATAGGTCCTCTTACCTGATGCGTCAATCTACTTCACGGTGATCCCAATCTATCACAGGTTGCACGGGGAATTTGCACACAGTGGCAAAAAATGAACGCTGCTCGGTTAATTTTATCACATATATTTCTACTGTTGATTTGTATACGGTATTCTGAAATCATGAACGAAATTTCCCCACACTTATTCTATATCTATTCGTCTACATCCATAGATTCGTTTGGGTCTGACGTAGATTATATCATAGATATTCTATACCGTGAGATATATCACAACGGTGCTGCATACAAACGTTATCCACAGATTGTCGCTGACCGCCTGCACTACCTGTCGCCAGCGTGACAACGTTCTCCCATCTGCCGGATGAGTTTCTGGTTTTCTGCAGTCAGCCTGAATCACAAGCCATGCCGTGAAAGCAAATAAATGCGGATAGTTATTACTCATCCGCAAGCGTCATGTACCGGTCACTGTCCAATCCGAGCCGCTTCTCCTGCTCCATCATACTGAATGGATGCACAACTCGAAGTGATTTCGCGTTAGATCCTACTCCTCAATAGTTTCGTTCCCTCGTTCAACCGTTAAACAAAGCTGTTCCTTGTCCTGTGTCAGTCTGCATAACGAAACGCCGTTCAAGCGCGATGTTCGCGCCGCGAACAATATTCAAGGACACTCACTGCTTAATTTCCGAGTCCCTATCCTTAATTTCCTGCTCCAATTGGCCGTTCCTCTGCCGTAGCCTGATTGGTAATGACGAGCTAGTGAGTACCCCCATAGAATATTCAAAGACTAGAGATTTACTGATTCAGTTCTGCCACCCTATCCTTGGCTTCCTGCTCCGAGTGGCCATTTGTCTGCCTTAACCTGATTGACAATGACGAAATAGTGAGTACTACCATCAAACGGTAAGAGTTTATTGAAGAACACTCACTGGTCCATTTCCGTCGCCCTATCCTTAACCTCCTGCTCCAATTGACCATTTCTCTCCCGTAGCCTGATTGACAATGATGAGCTGAGTAACGCCATAGAATATTTGAAACTAAAGAACACTCACTGGTTCATTGCCGTCGCCTTATCCTTGACTTCCTGCTCCAATTGACCGTTTCTCTCCCGCAGCCTGATCGTAATGATGAGCTAGTGAGTACCCCCATAGAATATTTGAAACTAAAGAACACTCACTGGTTCATTGCCGTCGCCTTATCCTTGACTTCCTGCTCCAATTGACCGTTTCTTTCCCGCAGCCTGATCGTAATAATGAGCTAGTGAGTACCCCCATAGAATATTTGAAACTAAAGAACACTCACTGGTTCATTGCCGTCGCCTTATCCTTGACTTCCTGCTCCAATTGACCGTTTCTTTCCCGCAGCCTGATCGTAATAATGAGCTAGTGAGTACCCCCATAGAATATTTGAAACTAAAGAACACTCACTGGTTCATTGCCGTCGCCCTATCCTTGACTTCCTGCTCCAATTGACCGTTTCTCTGCCGTAGCCTGATCGTAATGATGAGCTAGTGAGTACCCCCATAGAATATTTGAAACTAAAGAACACTCACTGGTTCATTGCCGTCGCCTTATCCTTGACTTCCTGCTCCAATTGACCGTTTCTCTCCCGCAGCCTGATCGTAATGATGAGCTAGTGAGTACCCCCATAGAATATTCAAAACTAAAGAACACTCACTGGTTCATTTCCGTCGCCCTATCCTTGACTTCCTGCTCCAATTGACCGTTTCTCTGCCGTAGCCTGATCGTAATGATGAGCTAGTGAGTACTAGATTTGAGCGTTAAACAGAATTCAAGAACACTCACTGGTCCATTTCGGCCGTCCTCTCCTCAGCTTCCTGATCCAAAAGGCCACTTCTCTCCTTAGGCCTATTGAAAGTGATGGATTGTAGTGGATTTTAGATCCCGTCGAAAAGTGACTCACCCATCGGTCTCCGAGACATCTTGTTGAGCTTCCTGACGTAAGCGTTCTTCGCGTTCCTTCAATCTGATTAAGTGTGGGAAGCCAAAGTGCAAGGACTGATCGCGGCGATTGAAAGTTTCAATTTGAAACTGTTTGGCGATGTGATTCGTTGTCCCCCCTCCTAGTACTCTTCCACATTTTCACGATGGCCATCACTCTCTTGACGCATCATACATATAGTTTCACGCAACCTTGACAAGGGGAACACCGTTCATGACCATCTGCTTCAAACACAAAAACGCAGACCGGTCAATCTCCGTCTCTTTCGCCTCAACTACCGCACGAAGCTTTTCAACCTCGTTATCCACAGTTCGCAGCCTAATGACTTCTACTTCCATGTCATCCAGAGCTTGCTGTAATTGCACTTTGTCTTCATGCTGAGTGTAACCGAGGATAAGGACGAAGCACTACGAAGCAAATCGAAAAGACCAACTCACCATTCGCTTGGAAACTTCCCTCCGTGCTCGCGATCTGTTCTTCTTACGGCCTGTAGTGCTCGGTGGTTTCACCTTGCTCTCCTTTTGACCACTACCCTTACCATCAACCGCCTCGGGGAGTGACATATGACCGTATTCAAAGTTGCAAACGCTTAGTGCAAGAAAGGAGCAAGAACCCTCCCGCGTGTGCCCTGCTCCACCAGTGCACTGCAGTCTAATGCTCTGCTTATGAGCCTTCACTACGATCTTCCACTTCCCACACTCGAGGGCATCTCGAATCTCAGAAAAAGCCAGTACAAGCTAAGGGCCTCAGCATTAGACCAGAAAACTTCGAGCCGGATGGCCCAACCCCTATGATGAAGAGAACAACTCCCAACCAAACAACATCTATGACGAAGGAACAGGAAGCATTGATCATCGCACATCACGGAATACTATTGAGACGAATATCACCCAGGAAAGAGTATAATGTGGCCATGTAGTAGCGCGAGAGGTGAGCGAAGGTGAAGGTAAAAGTGGACCACTATCGGTGGTCTCGGTTCCCGTCGTTGTCAACGTCTTGTTGAGCAGGCGGATCGAGGTATGCAAGTTGATAGTAACCTGGCGGGTCTAGGCCATGAGCTACACGAACAGCTAACTGCGAGGATGGCCAGATCAGTGTGACAACGCAATTTCCACATCTCGAAGACCACACATGGTTATCGGGACCCCCGCGCTCATTCGTCACGCGCCACAAAATTAAGCGCGCGTCAAAACGCGCTGGAATACGTTGCACGGGTGGGAGCCTCCCACTGGAGGGGCTATAATACAAGGTTGCGAACGAGTTTAGTTCAGATTCAGTGTGGCCTAGAGAGCCAGGCACTAGTGGCATTAAAAGCGATAATCGCGGCGCGATTCTCCGTACGCAACCTTCCGTACAAGTTTTGGCGACTGTCGGGCCAGCGGCCAGAGTCGATCGCGCCGCGTGTTGAACTCCGAACCCCGCGATAGAAGGTTGGGGTCACAACAAAAGCGCTTACCGTTTAAGTCGCGATCTACAATCACCTTAAAGGTCGTATATAGCATTACCAGAAAAGTTTTGTATACCGGAACAACCGTATGTATGATCGATTAGATACTACATCGGGTTGTACCGCATCATTCCTCTGTAGGCGCAACCTGCCGAGGCAGCGAGTGGGCTCCCCTGAATGACACTACAAACCCTCAGAGTAGGATTGTTTTCAACCCTACTGAATATTCGTACACTACTACTTCTCACTCAATCGCGTTGCCTCCACAATAATCAGAAGCAAAATCTCGCGAAATGCACTCCGTGAAATGGAAGTATTCCACTACCGAACTCCTCTGCAGATTGAGCCAGATGGCTCTACATTGCTGAATTTGCGGTATCAATTCAAATCGGAGAATTGCTGGTCATACAAGTCCTGGTCCTCGTACTTGAATCAACGGGCCACAAGCTGTGGCACCATTCCCATGGAAAATACTGAACCTCATGAGACAGATATTCCCGGAGTCTGAGGCTGGGCAGTCTAACTATCATTCAAATCAGCACTACACACACAATTGCATGATGCATCTAACCTAAAAACTAATCGAAGAAAAAGGAGAAAAAAACTTCATGTCAGCAATAAATACAAACGTTGGAAAAACAACAAAGCTTTGGTGCTTATCGACGCCTCGTTAGTTCTACAAGCTGAGGTTGATATAACATAAATACGCGGGGGTACGCCCTTGCGTTGGAAAAGCATGCTGAAGTTGGATCAAAAAAATCACCCTCGGGATAGACCAGTTATCCGGTTAATTTCATGTCGTCTCCATGTGATTAGCGGTTTCATCTAACAATCGTTGGGTTGTGCATCAGTGCATCAATAGACTCATGGGTTCCTCATCGGCTCTCATCAGGCCAACTTATTCAAATGACTCGTGCACGCAATTGGAAGCCGCTACACAAGTTCACCATCCCGACAACAAGCACTGATAACTTCTTTGATGCGTTGGTATGGATGCGTCTCCCCCATTACTTTACACTTATGAACACGACTGGGGCCGACGAACGCAAATATAAGTGCGGGACACATGAATCGTGCGATTATCAGTTGAGGATGATTAGGATCGGGCCGGCAATCGACATTTGCGAATCTGGTAGGGAACTCTATACGAAAACTAGTTTAAAACGAGATCTTTACAGCGAGGGACTTTGACTCTCAGGGACACACTCCGAGTATGAAAAAATAAGGCAACGGCAGCGCCACCCAGCTCACATTGAAAACTTCATTATTAAGGAAGCGGCGGCGAACAAAACGCCCATGGAAATCTTCGCAAATCTAGTGTATGAATTTGCAGATTACGAAGGTCAAATAACAATGCCGCAGGTATGATCGTTGGTAGGATTTTGTTCTGAATAATCCTAATAAATCAGATACAAGCTATGGTCTCAGCTATGCCCGATCGAAAGCGGAGCGAAGCACCAAGGATAGACAACCTCCACGATCTGGAGGAGGCCTTCTCTCCATACCGAGTCGAAGAGAAGCACTTCGATGATGTTAGGAAAGGAAATGCCGTACCGAGCCAGTTACTGTTTTTCGACTCGACTTGGGGGGAGAGTTACTTCACGGCGGTGTTCGGGAGCACAGGTGGGTGGTGCGCACTGCGTGCTATTTCTGCCCTGGCTTTCATCCTCTTGTCATTTATTCGCAATCCTCATCACACTGAGACTCTTTCAGATATGCTGAAGTCTCTCCACGCTTATATAGAGCGCGGGGAGCAGTTCGCCATCTATCTGGATGCTCAACATAAATTGGCCCGAAGCAAGGTGAAAACTTTGTGGATAGGAGGAATCCGAACTAGGTAGTCAATGCCTACATCGTGCAGACTTCTTGTCGCAAATTCAATCGTTGTTTCCCATCATATTCACCCGTGTAGCTAGATTCTTGCAGATTCGATCACAAGACGAAGAAATACGTCCACTCGTTCACTCCATTCTGCGGCGCCTTTGCGGCCGAGGAAGCTGAGGAAGTATACACGTTCATGTTGCGTGAATTGGATGGCATAGTTCATCGGCTCACTCGTGGGCAGAAGGAGTTGGGCGACCTTGTCGCCCTCTGTGTGCACGATGCACACAGAGGGGCGATAGCTGCTTGCGAGAAAGTCTTACCCGAAGCCCGAAATAGTGAGAATACAAATGAACCTTGATCGTTGTGAAGGCCGGGCTTCGTGCAGGTAGGTGTTTTTTTCATCTTACCAAGTCCGTGAAAGATAATAAGGCACGCCTGGGAGAAGCCTTCGACTTGGTAGGGCACTTGAGCTTAGCATTTTCAAGATCACATCTCTGAAGCACTGCCAAAACTATCTCACTGGTATTTCAGGTGAGGGGTAACCTTTTCACGCTCCACGTCAGCCCGAGCGACGAAATTCTAAATATCGTCACTCGGGCCCTAATTAGAGAGGCAGAGCTCCTCTCAGATGATGCAGCCGGGTATTTATCTCGTTCGCTGGACTATACGAGCCTGGGCTACCCCAATATCACTCTGACGTCTTCCGGGCTACAGTGTACTCAGGTAATAACACCGCTAATAAGCAATCCTTTCATGACAATAAGCAGATACTAACCGACGTGGTTGAAACGTTTAACAAAACTATGAGAAACGCCATGGGTCGTAAGAAACCACCGCTCAATCAAGTCGTAGCAAAACTGATAAAAGTAGGTTTATCGTATCGTATCTCTCTTCACATGACGAGCGCATAAATCATCTGGTGCCGCAGGCTTTTAAGACGTTGAAGGGGTCGACGGTGAATTTCGTGTCTGACTCGGCCGACATCGTTAGTTTCGGTTACCGAAGAAGCATGAAGCTCAAAGGCACTGAGCTATTTCGTCGGCGGTACTTCCGTGAAGTGAGTAAACTCAGGATACGCTTTTCATAATGCCTCCGTATGTCTGTCCCACTAGGTAACCGAAGATATGGAGCGTATCACTGAGCAACGTGTCAATAGTCGATTCTTTCTTTTCACTTCCCTCGACTTTGGGGCTCAGTCTCGCGGTTTGTCCAAGAAGGCTATGCTTTTCTCGGATGATGCGGACCGATACATCAGAGCTACCTGTGGGAGCATCGAAGAATCTGACGGTGAGATTGTCGAAGAATCAGTGCCGTTGAGTCACGATCGCCTGCGAGATGACCTCGTTTAGATACCCTTACATTGTCAGAAATCAAGCAGCGCTACTTCGGGTATAATCTGGTCTCAGTCAGGGATGACATTGGCAAGGGGGGTGAAAATGGCGAAAACACCTACTGGATCATATGCAATTGTAAAACTGCCCGTGACTGGGCCGTCTGCGCTCACACATACGCCTGTGAGATCGAGTTGGGAGAGGAAAAACCGTGAGGCCGTCGTCATGCTTGGTAACGTGTGAGCACATCTTAGCAGGTACATACCAGCGAAGCGCAAAATAAATGCTGTACGAAGCGGCCCACGGACCCAAAGAAAGATACCAACATTGAGCCGACATACTTCGGGAGTAACAGTCCCACGGCCAAGTGAGCTAGGGGAACCACAGAATCCGATATAAGATTCTCATACAGGCAGTGCTACCGATACCGCAAGCATTAACAGTGCTTCTCTAGCTGAAACGACCGTGTGTGATACCAAGGGGAACCGATGTAATACGGTCCGGTCAACAATGTTGACTCAACATTGTCTGATACCTCCGCCTCCTTCTTCAGTGCCTTCGAATGAAGCTGATACTAGTGTTACAAGCGACTGCACTAGCATGCAAGGTGCAGATCGCAATGCTTCTGCTCCGTCAGCGAAACGCCCTCGTGTATTCACCAAGATCTCGTCTGCACCGTCAGCGAGCGTGACGTCCCGAACTGCTACTAGAAAGATTTTTACTAAATTGCCTGCTGCTCAGCCTGCTATTGCTGTGGCTGCTATGGGCCGAGATGCACACTGCACCGATGTATCATCTGCCTCGCAGGCTATGAACACTCAAACGATGTCTAAGCGAATATTTACGAAACTGCCGCAGAGCACTGTTTCCGGGGTCGAACCTGAAGATGAAGTTTATGACTCGCAGTCTCCCGCGGCAGCAAAAAGAAAACAGCGGAAATTTACCAAGTTACCAAAGGCCGCATAGAACATGGCCTGGGTCGATATCTGTAAAACATCAGAGAAGATCTTGGGTGTTGTAATAATTGCCACGCAGGCGTCGTGTTGTATACTGACGCGACATCTTGGAAGGCGTCGGGAGTCTCCCGCCCTACATGAATGTGGCCTCAGGAGATATGAAGCATGCCGTTTCCCGAAACAAATCTTCAGCAGTTGTGTTGGCGCTGGGATGACTTCTGCCGGAATTCCTCAATTATTCGCTTGTTCGCTTGTTCTTGTTCGTTGTCATGTGGAGTCCACATTGTACCACAATGATTGTGGGCTGCATCCCGTGTTGTCATGATAGCGGGAGGAAGTACGAGCTGCCCAATTGGCATCACGACTCGCATGTGTCGCCTCGCACGTTACCGGGACCTCTCTCGCTCCAGTCTCAAGTCGGGGGCCCCAGGAGTGGTCTCCACTTAAGTGCGTCCTCGTGAGCGTTTGAGGGTCCTTTGTTGTGATCTCCATCGTTCCAATTTCACGTCGGGGGCCCGATGAGTGGTCTCCACTTGAGCGCATCGTCGTGAGCGTTTGGTCGTGAGCGATTGGAGGTCCTTCGTTGTGATCTCCATCGCTCCAGTCTCAAGTCGGGGGCCCCAGGAGTGGTCTCCACTTGAGTGCGTCGTCGCGAGCGTTCGGGGGTCCTTTGTTGTGATCTCCATCGCTCCAGTCTCAAGTCGGGGGCCCGATGAGTGGTCTCCACTTGAGCGCATCGTCGTGAGCGTTTGGTCGTGAGCGTTTGGGGGTCCTCTGTTGTGATCTCCATCGCTTCAGTCTCCTGTCGGGGGCCCCAGGAGTGGTCTCCACTTGAGCGATAAGTCGTGGGCGTTTGAGGGCCGGTTACGGTCTCTATTAGACATGGTCGACGCGTTGCCTTTGCGTATCAAGGTGTGCATCGTGTTTTGGAGTGAACGAGAACGATGGAGATGCTCCTGTCAATCCCGTTAATCAGTTGAGGTTGTTGAGACTCTCAGCTTGTAGCTTGTAAACCAGAGCAAAGTGAATTATAGTTTACCCGAAAGTTTGGTGCCAAAGCGGCACCTGTGACCCTTGACTTGTGTACTATATCATAACATAGATTCTCAACGGCACACGGTTGTTATGATAGCTTAAAACGTTGTAGCAACAACACAGCGTTGGAACAGCAGACTATCGTTGGAATAAGCATAAACTGTTGTGATACTAAGATACAGTCGAAGAAGTCTTTCCTCTGTTGGCATACTCCGAGATTCATTGGTTTTAATATTGCCTCGTTGGAATAACACTCCTCCGTTGATATAGGCTTTCTATCCGAAGAAATGTGTTAGTAAGTACTGTGTGTGCCATTTTGATATACAAATGACCAAAATTGGGATATCTCGCTTAATACGAAGCTTTCATATGTCAAAGTTGGTCTGCTTACGTATTTTGACGAGAGGAATTCATTGATATATCGATCAACCGTTTCATTGACCGCATCGTCGTTGTAGAGAGCGCGAAGTGAATTTCGCGCGCGCCAAGTGTACCATTTCGATATGCAACCGTGCCGTTATGGGGTTATACTAGACCGTTAACTACGCCAGAGACTTTGATACTTAGCCATACACTACTCCGGCTCCCCTGCTCCGCCCAGAAAAATTGGATTATTCTTTCCTTCGCAAGTTTCCTTACTTTCCTATTTTCCTGAAAGAAAAGAAGTGAAGGAAAGAAAATCTATTTTTCCTTCCGCCAGCCACCTATAGTTCAATAAACTTAAAATTAAACTTGAGTTGGTAGAGCTCCCGTTTTTCATGACGATGGCCGCAGGTTCAAGTCTACAGTAGACAATACAACCAGTCAAACCCCGCACGATTCGCTTTGCACTTCGCTGAACACGGCCATGCCATTTTGCTGATTGTCTCGACGCTTTGGGCGTTGGATACGTTATCGGCGAGCTTCTGCGCAGCAGCATTACTAGTGAAAAGAAGCGACACTCAGTGAGATTCTGGCAAGCCGTTCGTCCTGGAGGCGACGTCGCGCGCGAGAAGAGAGCGCCGTCTGAGTGGATCCTGAAGGGTGATCTCATCCTTCCTTTGCCTGTGACCACCAAAAGGTTGCCGAACGGTCATTTACGCATGACTAAGGAGTCATTCGTGAGCTTGGAACCTTGCAATTTCAGTCTTGAGGATTATAATTCTCCTTAGGTTGGTCTTTAAGATTCAGGACTTTGATGTACTCCTGTCTTCTCTATCGGGCCTTAATTAAGGAAAGGGTTAATGCGTTGGGATGTTGCGCACTTCGTGTGCACGCTTGCTTATCAAGCACTGCTTAACCAGATCTTCAGCTAATACTATTAGCCTAATAGGCGCTCGCTGACCAGTGGTCAGTGACCACTTAAGCTAAGGCCCCTCACGGTTGTGTTAACTTAATCTGAGAACTAGAGTTGCCACTCGCTCACACACGACACAAACCCTACAACAGGCTCTTTGATAAAGTTGACTAGTAAAACGGCCATTGCCCGGCCCGGGCAAACCACGCGTGCACCGCAGTATCACGCGAACACATGGAGTGCTGAAGGAGGCAGATTTATATCGGTCGCCGATGGTTATCTACGTCCAGAACTGATGATCGTCAAAAACAGAAGACTGCCGCACATCATCAAGACTTCACGATGAAGTACTCAGTCACCGTGATGACCCCTCACGCTCGGCACAATGGTGGGCACGAGGTGGGCACATAGGGACCGCTAGGGGCGCCGTTTCCACCGTTACCCCCATCGCCACCGCCGTTGCTGCCACCGTTGCCACCAGGACCTCCGTTCCCGCCAGCACTATTGGCGTTACCTCTCCCGCCATTACCGCCAGCGCCACCATTACCGCCAGGACCGAAGTGGCCGCCATTACCGCCATTACCACCAGCACCACCGTTGCCGCCTTGAAGGAGGCGAAGAATATCGCTTGACAGAATACGGCCGGTGGAGTGATGTAGAGCACCGACGGCGGAATCGTCATCTAACAAGTAGCGCTTCCTCGCGTCGCCATCCTGGACAGCCAGGGAACTAAACTTTCCCACAGCGATGTCCTGACGATAATCGTCTTGAATGGCAACGACAAGAGAGATGATTTGCAGCACAGCCACGAAGGGGGAGTTCATCTGCATGTAAAAATCCAGAACCTGATAGTATACTCGTCAAAACCCTAGTGAAGGTAGAAGTTTAATCAGTTCCTGAGCGATTGGAGACTCCAGGTTGGAGGTAATTCCAGGTACATGAGAATCGACCGTAGCGGGAGTGGCACTATGTACCTTACGTAACGTAGTACATTGAATGTACGTACTCGACACAATGTGTACCTGTCGTTCGATAGATATCAGACCGAAACCTCTTCTTGAAGTGGGACAAAGGAAACTTAAATGCCGAGGCTTGGACCGTTCCAACCTCCGTTGAATAGATCACGGCACGCTATGCTTTAGCTGCTTTAGCCTGGCTATAGCGGCTATATACAGGCCACGCACATGCACTCGGCGCAACTGGTCACAGCGCTCGTATTAACCGAAACGATGTTTTGATGACTTAAAGCCATATGAGATGGTCCTAGTGCAATGCCAAGAGCATGAGAGGGCTGTGCGTGCAGCACTTGCTGCTCGACATAGTGAACATGATGAGATGTACGGAGATAACACTGGGAGACACCGGCGAGCCACGCTATGGGACACTGCTAGGCTAGTGTTACTAGCCCCGTTAGCCTACAGGATATCTGGCCCAGGCTCATCGGGGGTCTTAAATTATCCACATCGACTCTTATTCTGCTCAGTCAAGCTCAGTACCACTACCACTGCGACGCAAGTCCACGTGGCCGCGAGCTGGAGCACTGATCGAAGACCAATGTACGACGGGAAAAACAGGGAGTTTGTCCCTGGGACATCTCCCTCGACCAGCTTCGTCACCGTGCGACCCGCACAAACCCTGTCCACGTGGCGCACGGTGTGGTGGAGTGAAGAGTAACGTGGAGGCGATGGATCAATTTGCCGCCGGTAACTAAGTATCCGAGAACACACAATAGATCACTAATTGATTCGAAACAGGAACCCGGAGCTGACCTCGGTGCAAATTGGGCCTCTTTTGTGGCGTTGAGTGTTGTAGTTACACTTTGTGTAGCACGCGTGCACGAAAAGTCCCGTGCCCACTATTGCTATGCATATGCCTGTCATTAAGGTCAAACAATCCGCCCAACAGAGCGGGGCCGGGTTCGAACAAGCCTCAAGCGACAGTGCGCTACTCTCGTCGCGCGCTATCTCCTTGTGAGAGACCGGGCTCGCGATTGTATACAATCTCTATCCTTTTGCGTTGTGGAGCTATCATTAAGCATATCCTTGGATCAAACGCCCCTGTAAGAAATAATCGTCCACGAAACTGGTTATGGACGAAAAAAGCAGACCGAAACACAATTCAATGGACCAGAATTCGAACCTGGAATGGACCTGTTTTTTTGGACGAAACAATATTGGATTGAAGCTGCAGTGAACCAACAGATCATGGAATGATGGCCATACACCCAAATGATTTGGGCCAAATCGCCGCGATTTGATCGCCAATGGTGACTCGCGACTCCCACTGCACGAAAGGCCGTAATTCACCGTGAATTGTTCACGTGATACGAGCCCCCTTCCGCGCTCCATGCAGAGCTGTATTTGCCTTGATTGATGCATAGCAACCCGATGAGAGCGTCGTGAGATTGCATTACAGTTCCACTGGTATAATTTCAATATTACGCTGTAGCTTTTCCGTTGCCGGCAACACTACTACTGTTGAAACTTTCAACTTGAAAGGCTTCCCTTGGGGGTACTACAGATCGAGATTCCCGCTCTTGGCACTCCTTTTGGTAGTAAACCAGCAATCTCTTGCCAACAATTGCTTAATCATTCCCTGGTGGAAAGAACGAGCCGCGCGAGGACCGCTCAAACGAAGATTGGGCCGCCCAATTTGGGCGCCAGGGGCTTCCGCGACGCGCGTGCCCGAGGACCAAGATCGTACATGTTTCCGTTATTCTCGACTCGCCATGATCAGCGGCTTCAGTGCCGTCATGTTTTCGAGCAGTGTGTCGGGCAGCTTGCAGCACAAGCCGAACCCTTCTTCTTAGTGCATCGGGCTCAGTTGCGACTGAATTGATTCAGATTGAGATTGAAAGAATGCATCTTCATTCGCCGCCCGCCCTGGGCATCTTCTTTTTACCCGCGGTACTCTCGACGAAACTCAACACAGCAGTGGTGATCATAGAGGATTCTAACGGCAATCAAGTCAGTGTTGGAGACGCTTTCCACCAACACCGCAATTGCGTTGTGGGGAATCAAGGGAAACTTGATCGATTATCGAAGTGCTTCGAAGAGGGGAGTAGATCGACCGTGATAGAAGATTTGAGCATAACTGGTATACAAATAGTCCACGTTGGCAGCGAGAACTGCCCAGCAACCCCCGAGGACGTTTGTGACTTCGTCAAGTCTATCAAGCTTCATTCGAATCACAGGAACGCCCTATGTGCTGACGGCTCGCGGCCGAGCTCGCTGCCACTCAGCCAGCCTCGACGAGGCTCCTCAGTCGGCGCAGGAGTAAGTAGAAAGCGGTTGGACTCGAATAGATTGGAGTACCCGCCGAATGATCCGGTTTTCCCGAAACAGAAAACATTCCTCGATTCGCTGAGGATTCAGGAGGTTTGGAATGAGGTTAGAGAGTCCGGGCTATCAAGGGAGGACGTCGTGGTGGCCATCATAGACACCGGCGTAGCACCTGACCATCCTGATCTCGAGGGGAAGCTACTGGAGGGATATGATGCTTCTGGAGCGCGAGAGAAGTCGCTCACCGATAATCATGGTCACGGCACGTTGATGGCTGGTATCCTCGCGTCGAAAATCAACAACCGGTTCGGTATCGCCGGCATTGCTGATAAGGTCAAAATCCACCCGATCAGGGTTACAGAAAGTCAGACGGGGTGGGCTCCGGTGTCCCAGATCTCGAGGGCTTGGGAGCGAGCGTTGCTGTTCAAAGACACCAACATATTGGTGTTTGCTCACGGTGATGAGTTCACCGAGCTAAACGAATTTGTTTACATGCGTTTGCTGGAGAAATCAGTGGAACAGGGTGTCTTTGTAGTTACTGCTGCCTCCAACTCTGAGAGAGCCGACGGCTCTGAGGAGACGCCGTTGCCGTGGTCTCTGGCTGATGATATTCCTGGAGTTGTCTCCGTCGCGGCAACATACGCGACGAATCCTACGCTTCTCCTAGCGAACCACCCGAAGCTTGCCAGTTTTGGAGCGCCTGGCACGGACGCCTGGTCGCCGAGACCGAAACGTGTGGAGGGCGAATGGCTGTATTGGGAGAGATGGGGCTCGTCAGCAGCTGCCGCAGCCACTAGTGGTGTGGTGGCGTTGATGATGAGCTTCAAGAATTTCAAGCCGCTGGAGATGGAGAGAATGCTGCTGAACTCTACCGAGGATAGAGTACGAACGAAATGGGGGCATGAGATGCCTTATGGTGTTCTTCGACCTGACCTCGCTGTCAAACAGGCGATAGCGGAGACTAGGCAGTCCCAACCCGATGAGTCGAGCGGAGCTCGAGGGAAAAAGCGCAAGGCAAATAGTTAGCCTTACCAGCCTGAGTCTCATGGCCACTTGGATACTACTGCATCGTTTATCGTTTGTTGTGTGGCTTATGCCGATAACAGTTGTGTTCAGCTACTTGCGTGAAAGGGTCTCTCGCGTTATCTTGTTGAACTCATCGAGAACTTCTTGGATTGCGTAACGATGAGGATAACACAGCTCGGGATGGATACCAGAAAAAAAGAAATGCAGTAGTGCCACTACTGTAGTTGAAGTAGACACCTATTTTGTGATGAATTTTATGGCTTAAGAAGCTCAATAAGGCTTTTTAAGGTATATGAAGTCAGCATTAAAGAAGGAAAATCTTTTGAAAGAAGCTGTGCTTCTCGCGCGCGCCCGGTGACTTGCTCTATCGCCGATTTTGTTGGATATGAGAAGGTTAGCCGTATGGTTAAAGGGCTGGGCACGTAAGCATCTGCACGATTGATCCGGCTCCGTGAACCAGATCACTCCAAGATCCGAAAAGTCCGATCCAGATCCCGCAATGACGATTCTGATCCGTGATTCTTGATCTTGGACCTTGATTCATGATCCAGAATCTTGATCCACGATCCTGATACGCGATTCGTGATCCAGATAACAGTTGATCCAAATTTTTGATTCTGATTCTTGATCCGTGAGACAAATTCGTGGTCCGTGATCCGTGGATCGCGGATCTGAGAAATTCTCGGCCTCGTTGAGAAATTTCGGTGATCCATGATCCACTAGCTCAGTGGATCAAAGTAAGTTATCCGAATCATTTAAAGGTACGAGTGCATGATGCGAAAATCGTCTCACGCACAGAATCACTCTGCTTTACCGTGTTACAGAGGTCCGATCCTGTTACGGTGCCATTCCTTAGTGGTACCCTCAAGTTGATCTGATCCTTGATCTCCCTGGGTCTTAGGACAGTAATCTAAATTGTCGCCGGTGAGGATAGAACCTGGATCGTTTGATTGTCCAACAGACGACCTAACCTGCCGGGCTGTTCAGCCCGACGCCGATCGATACGCGACGAATGAGCCAAGAGAGCCAGACTCGCATCGCTTGGCCTAGCCGTGCCAAATTCTAAGGCCTACTGATAATGTCTATCTGACTGAGATATCGGACAATGTCTACTCGATCGGCTATACCCAGGAAATTCTTGACTTCTGGTACTCCAAAATTGCAAGAATTTTATATCTCGCCCGTCAAGTTGACTCCACCGATGGGTTCCCGCCTGGTGGTATTCAGCCTGGGGACTTGATGACTCTCAATCAGACATCGGCTGACTCTTATACCATGAACTTCCGCGGCGAGACGATTGAGTTTTTGAGGAAACCAATCAACCTGGAAGATGTGGAACCAGGTTTATTCGAGTACAAAGAGTCCGTAGCCCCCCACCTCAGGTTATCTTTCTATATACGTTATTATGATGGAGGCCCTCGTTCTAAAGGGTCTGTGGATATGGTGGTTGCCTGTGATGGGGGGCGTACTGAGAGCTTCCGCTTCAGGCTTGCACTCGACGACAATTATTTGTATATAAGCTATAATGTCGAGTCGGCAGGTGTAGGTACCTTAGATCAGCTCCTACCAAGGGTGAAGCAGGTCTGCCCAAACAAAGAGTTGGAGTCTATCGACCTCACGAACATCAACGCTGTCTCCGATCAAAAGATATATGTACCATTTGAAGGAGATCGTATTGCTCTAACCAGAGCTCATTGAGCTCAGCTCAACGTTGAAGATTAGATCATCTCATGTAGATCATCCAGTATGAACCATTCTTATCGCTTCTCAGAAGCGGCTTCTGTTCTAGCTATGGCTATTTTACTTATTATATTTTCTACTACATGAAGCACCTCACTCGCACTCATCGGCAGCCGATGATCGGCTCCTGCTCGTTTTCGTGCGTCTGTGAGAACCTTCGCGTTCTTAGGTAGTCCTATTACGCAGTCTCTTTGTGATACTGTACGATGCTCATTACCTTCGAGGGGCTTTATGCCCAGCTGATTGCTGAGAGGGTTCACCTATTGTCAGGTTCGTTTTCATATGGGTCATTTCTGATTCTCCCTTCTCATTGTCAAGTAGTGCAGCTTCAGGCTGAAACTTACAGCAGATACTTGTGACTCTTCGCAGAGGTGGTCAGTTTTTGGTCGTATTTCGTCGCTACGGCATCGGCCTTTGCCAAGTCCGCGATCATCGCGGACTCATCATCATGATGAATACCACCCGAAGATGCGAACTTAGTGTTGGGTTGTTAGAGTGACAATTACCACTCACCAGTGGTGAGTCACCACTGCGAACGCCCGAACATACAAACTAAGATCAAGATTGTTCAGTAGATTTCAATTTGCCATGTCCGGGTGGCGGTCAGTGGAAGCCACAGCAATACTGTGACGGTATACCTCAGGAGTATACCAGTACAGTAAACCTATACCGCAGAATCCTTTCGCAGGAAAGGACCGTTACTTACGAATCGTAAGTAACGAATCGCGGTATATGCATTACCGCGATGCGGTAATGCATCGCGCTAAAGATGCACTGGTTTGCGACAGAGCATACCCAATTTTTTGTCGGATCTTAATGTTAGCCCTAGCCCCGGCGGAGCTAGGGCTTAATGATCTTAAGGATCTTAAGTTACGATCCCTTAGGTCCTCGATGAGAGAGCCTTCCTCATGGGCAACTTAGGAGCGTTAGTTTGTTCAAGAAGACATGAATAGCTTCTTAGTGAGCCCTAGGTGAGGAACTCCGATAATAGCTACGCCGCGATCACCGGGTAGATATGGAAGGGTGAGGGTTAGTCCTGAGAATTGCGGTCTGCTCCGCGTTCCTATATCGCCGAGGCCAGCCGTAGCTGCTACGACGTAGCAGCTGTACGAAGGAGAAGGGAATAATAGTACGTAGTAGATGCAGTAGTCGAGTCCAAGAGCCGATTAAAGTGCTGAAGCCTTCCGAGTTCCGAGTCCAAGTACTCGGTTACCGAGTTCCGAGCCTTGGAAATCCCATTTCGAGAGTCCACGGATTAAAGTGCGATCCCTCGGAAAAGTCGATTTCCCCAGGGCTTCTCCCGAGAACCCGGACCGAGTCACTTTCCCCGAATTAAAGTGCTCAACGGCATCACGAGCTTGGTCTCGGAAAAATTCTCGATATTTAGGTGTTTCCCGAGTAGCTCGGAAAGAGTGGAACGCCCCGAATCTTTGCGTGCGAGGAGCGTTTCTCCCTGTCGGGATTTCTTGGCGAAGACTCGATGGTTTTCTACGAGTGAGCGCTCATTGCTGGCGAGTGGTTTTGTGGGTTTTCCGAGCTCGGGTCCGGATTTCCGGGAGTCCAAAGACCCTGAAAACTTTTCGAACTTGGAGCTCGGAAAGCTCAGCACTTTAATCGACAATCGAGAAATTGCCTCACTTGGAACCGAGTAACACCATTTCCGAGCTCGGAAAAAAGCTCGGAATTTTGAACGCACTTTAATTCATAGTTTTTATCCGAGCTCGGAAAAGCCGCTTTTCCGAGAACTTGGACTCGGAAATCAGAGCACTTTAATCGGCTCCAAGTAACTTTTGAAGGCTATTCACCACAGTTGGCTGTCACCGTGCCAGTGTCACGGTCGCCTTCGACAAGTCGTTTATCCCCCAGTGGGGAACCCCCATCCGCATAGACAGGTTTTTATGCTCCTTCACACTACGTCGTAAATGCAATAGAATTGAATCGCGAATTGCTTCGGCCGGTGAGTTTGAGATATACGCTCAACTCCCAACTCAGCGCAACGTCATAGATGCAGACGAACGACACCGCTACTGATCCATCGTCATGTTAACATAGTCACGATAATTGAAGCGACCATCTGTATGGTCGAGATGTGAACACAGCTCCCGAGCCTCCTCTTCGCTCAGTCTGTCTTCACCGTGGCTCTGGTGAGACGAATCTCGTTCGTGTGGGTACCTCGGAAGAGCTCACCATCAGAGCATGCTGCAAGTCCTTTAGTGTGATGGTTCCATCAGGGCCGTCCGGCCCCGCGAACAGCTTGAACGCTGCTTTAACTTCCTCTGGCGAGTGATCGCCGCTGGTCTTCCGAGACATGACCTGCATCTCTGACGTCCCAGCCGAGTGATTCGCGCAGTTCTCACCTGTACAAACTCGTCGAAGTCGATCTCACCATTCCCATTCTCATCGACGTCGGCTACCATCGCCTCGAGCTCATCTGGGTGTCACTTTAACGCCGAGAGTCTCCATCAGAGTTCCAAGCTCCTGAAGAAAAGCAGATTACATTGGGGTGAAGATGACACGAAGAAGATCCAGATGCCGGTGGCGCACAGCTAACTTCAACAGGAGTGCCCCCTTCCGGCCGTTCAATTCGCGAGATGAATGTTGTGCGAGTGCGCGGACGGGAGACCGGGATTTTCTTAAACACATTTAATGACGTGCTGGTAGTAGCCTCGCATTCATTTGACCAATGACTGCATCTTCTGCACTCTCATATTCATTGTGAGCCCGGCCCCTTTTTGCGGTTTTTTTTTCCACGAGGAGAGCGCGATGACATCGCGGCGATGTGATGATCCTCATCTATTGAGGTCACTGGTAACAACATTCGCCGGTAATATCTTCTACTATCTCCATCACTGATCAGCTCTCATTCTGTTCTACCCCGTACACCATGAGCCAATCCGATCAATGATCGGCGATCATTACTCTTTCTATCGTTACGTCAGCGACAACACTCGCAGACTCAATACTGCTGAGTGACGCAAGGTGAGAATGGAATTTGACAGAATCTACTTACTTCAGTGCTGATGCTTCCGCCTCTGTCGATATCGACTAGGCTGAAAACCTGCAAATCGAACCCTTCTGTTGTCGCGAGCAGAATCATGCTCTGTGCGAGCACCAACCTCACCTCTCTGAACTCCTCCAAATCCTGCACTGGCAGGTTCATTCTCTCGGCGAGCTCGAGCAGCTCGGGGTCCGCGTTATACTCGGGAGTATCTTTCCTGTCAGAATCCGCTGACAGAATTGAGTCTCGTCTGTTGTCGTTCGACGATTCGGAACGACAGCTCATTGCTATGTGAGGAAGTCGCTAGAAATAGGGGGCAGCAGTACATTAAGCATCGATGTGGGCCTTCAAACCACGGTGAGTCTACCCACATCATTGATGTGGGTAGACTCACCTTAGCATTGATGTGACATCAATGCTAAGGTGTGCAAGTGAGCGCGAGATAGCAAGATATAGCTGCGACTAGCCCGTTGATCGAATTCAGCTGTTCACCACCAGCGATTCAGATCGAACTCGACAAGGCAGCTGTCGGACAATGACGACCGTGTTTGAAATGAGCTCTCAGTCTATGCTGAACTGCGACTCATCGTGCTCGTCAGCAGCGCCAAAGACAGACTCTTCGGTCGGGCAGCAGGCTAGACTCTCCGTCAAGGTCTTGTCGAATTCTCTCTCGAAATGAGCGACTGACAGGTATCGGATAGGCTCCTCAGGTTGCAGGCGAGGCCTCCAACTCTGGGGCTCCAAGAAACGATGGATACTTCAGTCCGTTCGAAGTTTTCAAGCCGTGAGCCTCGACGGTGATTCCGGGAGTGACATGAGCGGGGATGGATCGGGAACCGGCAGTTGCCCGAACATCCACTCAAGTCTCGCTCGGCTTCCCTCATCAACACTTTCTCGTCGGCGATTGGATTGAGATCACGATAGGCTTCAAGATGCCGCAGTCTGAGCCACGAACAGCTATTGTGTGCAGCTAGCTATGAGAGCTCAAAAGTGTCCCTCGCTCCAGCAAACATATATTCAGGAGCGTACAATAGTGAGACTACTCACAATGCCCCTCTCCCCAGAGGTGAACGAAGGAAGTCCCGAGCTGCTTTTCTTGAGAAATCAGCGGTGTTCGTCGGCGGTTGTTCCTGACAACCGGATTCTAACAGTCTGGTGCTTCCCAGCTTGTCAACGCGCGCGCCCAACGGTGTCGCTGAGTCAGCGACGCTGACTTGATTAGATTCAATGAAATTACTGTTGAGCTATGCAGCTAGCGAACGATGCCGCAGCTGCTGCGGCACAGCGCGCCGAAGAAACAGACCAGACCATCTTTTTTTCTCGTATCAATGTTGAACGGACTTCTGTCGTCCAAGGCGTCTTTACACACCGAGGTCGACTATTCAAACGAAACGTTACAGAGGCTGTCACCTCATCTTCCTCGTGAGCAACGGGTGATGGGGATTCTGATGAAAAGAATTCTGAAACAAGACATGGGAGATAACTACGACCGATGATGGCTTCACCTTCAGCCTCAGTCCCGCACTCTGTCGGGACGCTCGAGTCACCTCTGGAGCTTGCTCGGTCCACGCTCTGACTATGACCCTGAGAACGATTGCGCTAGCCATAATCAGCACAGAGTTTTTCGATAGGGAAAAACTCGAGATATCTGAGCACATTCACTTCCGCTAGTAGCCTAATCGTCGCGATTCTCGTGGTTTGGACTGCAATAATGAAGAAGACCGCCGGGCCTACCCCGAGAGCTTTCCGAAAGTCTGTTGACTTCATTGGCCGGAACGAACACTGCGCTAACTGAGGCAGAAACAACGATGAACAGAGTCGAGCAGCCCAACCCAATCGCGTGGACAGTCCACGGTTACTAGTCCACGGTGGACTAGTAACGGACCTCTGCAGCTTCTCTGTTCCTGGCAGCACGACGTTTCTCTTCTTCACGACGCCGTCGTCTCCGCTCTCTCAAGCGCAGCTGTTCATCCAACTCCGCTCGGAATCGCGAGAGGTCGAGCGTTCTGATTCGGAAGGCAACAAGATGCCGACAGTGGCGATGAGAGTTTTTCCCCTTTTCATCAGCCAGATTGGGCAGGGCAGGAATTCATCTGCGACGGCGATGCGGCGTTCTCAAACTATTACTAATAGCTATAAACTATTAACGTTATTGCTTCTCGACTCTCACTTGGACGGGCCGGCTGTAGCTCTCCGCATCTGAGCTAGCTCCGCGTCTTCACAAGCTTGCTTGGCTCGAACGAGTGCACTGCTCGATATAATAATACCAAAACTTCAGCAACTCATGTCACATCAATCGCTCTTGTCTATTTCTGTGATCATCGTAAAGCTTCTCGAATCGTTCACTGCTTTTGGTCGGTTGCCTGCGGTTTCTTGCAGTATCGGCGACGCTCGAACTCAGCGATACAGACGACGCAAGCGGCGAGGGACGGTCCTCTGTCCAACTGAGATCTTGCTTAGAGTTTCGGCGATTGGGGATTCAAATTGACAATACTCTCGTATACTGATAAATAAGAATATATGTTAATAAATATTGATGAATGAAAATTTTCGAGCGATGCACCATTTACGGTTTCAATCGAGCCGGAGTTGCCGGACTCAGAAAGAAGCACCTGGCCCGGTGGTTCTCATCGGCATGGAAATCGAGAGGGAACCCGGAAGCCCGATTCCGAGTTAGTCGCAGCACCCGTACCGTAGCTGAATTTGTGCAGCTGGAACGTCACGAACAGTGCATTCGGTTTTGAAATGCAAGTTGACTAAAATGCTGTAACTCGGGTATGAATGAACAACTCCCCAATGAGGAACTAGTCCCTATAGCTAAAAACAAAGGGCAATTGATCGGTGATATTTTCATAGCTGGGCTACAGGGCGAAAGAGAATACAAGCTAAAGAACAGAGAAGGGTCAACGAGGCCGAGCTGTGCCCCACTGCGAAAGATTCCCAGCGCAACAGATGCCATAAGATCGCCAATCTTACGCCGAGCCTTTCCGCTCCACTGTCATTCCCTCGGTGACTGTCACGGTGACACGACCACGCGGGTGCCAAGTGCCTGAAGACCATCGCCATCTGCCTCGAGCGCAGACTTCTGCTTTCTCAGCGGAGTTTCATGAGGTTGCCAACCTCAGTTTGGCGGACGAGCGAAACAATACTGGGACGGCAAACTCGCCTTAACCAATCTCTCCTAAATCAAGATACGTCGGTGCCAGTCTGACTATTCTGACTAAGCCGGTTTACGGCGTTGGACTTGAGAATCACACACGCCGCGTGTGACAATCGTGCGTTTCTCGTGTGTAACACTCGAGAAGCGAACGAGTTCGAATGGGTATCCTAGGGGTCCTAGGCTAGAGCTGCGAAGGTATGTACGAGGCAGAGATTCTCTGCCAGAGAAAGGCTCCCACCTTGAAATGGCGAGCAACCT
Organism: Perkinsus olseni; assembly: GCA_013115135.1. Classification (NCBI taxonomy): domain Eukaryota; phylum Perkinsozoa; order Perkinsida; family Perkinsidae; genus Perkinsus; species Perkinsus olseni. The sequence goes on along the minus strand of JABANP010000300.1, from coordinate 38,966 downwards.
GTCGATACAGTCCTCCCCGATAACAGCTTCATTCTGAACAGAGCCAACACATGTTCGGCGAATAATGACGACCAGGCTCTGGTCGCTTGCAGCGTCCATCTTGAGCAAGCAGCAGCGGAGCAGAAGGAAGACAGGATTTCGGACGCAGCAATTACGAATCCCTTCTCGACGAGTCACCGCCATGCAAGAGGCAACGACAAGTTTTCGTGGCCTCTTCCTTGGCAGCGACTCTGACGCCTTCAACGAACTCATTCTAGCTCGATACTTACGGAGATTGCAGCAATCGATCGAGTCCTGCAGTTCGAGGTAGTAAGGGAGACGAACTCATCGTATCCTTGATTGGGCTGCCTTGGCTGCCGTGTAATTGTGGCGCAGGATAGTAAATCATGATAAGGAGATATACAGCTGGGATAGCACCGGCGGAGATGGCACGTCTATGACGTGACGCCTGGCGTCACGTCAGATTAAAGGCGATAAGGTTCTTGATTTCGGTGGCCCACCAAAATCAAGAACCTCAATTCCTTTATCTGATTCTTGCGACAAAATGCGTCAACTCTCCAGACAGAGTCGAAGCAGACTGAGCGTCGCGAGCCAGCATGGACTTTCGGCCAAAGTGGCCACACCTCCATTGCGAGTTCGACGCTCATGCTACTGTAGACGTCTTGGGAAAAAACTGTGTTTGAACTGAATGTTGGAGCAATCATTGCGCCGCACTGCGACTGTGGTCTCTCCTGAGCTTACTCAGAATCCGGTAGCGGCGGCCGGAGTGGCAGCGGTGGATCATGGTTTGAGAGGTTTCGAGAATGCTGGCGTGCCAAGCAAGTTACCATACCATCGTAATGGTTCAGACCGAAACTCGTAACCAATGGACGATGGAGTATGAAGCTCCCGGTGACTCAGCGGGAGCATCCCGCTGACTTCATGACGCTCAGAGCGTCATGGATGCGGAAGAGTTGGCTAGGATTCAGAAAGGCATTCAGTCGAGGAATTACTTGGCAAGTAATTCCTCGACTGAACGCCTGAATCAAGTAATACTTGCGACAAGGCAGCAATTTTATATAATATGGACGGTGACAAGCCTGACTAGATATCGGATAGGTTGTTTCGCCAAACGCAGCTCCAAAAAGTATGAAGTTGCCTCGCAGAGAGGCGCCTGCACTCATCTTCAGCATCCTCAGAACTCCCGCAGTCCAGACCTCCTCGACGTGTCTCCTTGAGGAGACGTCAGCGTCGCTGAGGATCGCTCCGCTCACACGCGAGGCCATAGCGGACTCTGCTAAGCACACACGTGCTCGGACAATGGGATCCCTCCCAAATCTGCACCAAAGCGACAACATAGTTACGTTTATACGCTACGCAACAGCCGCCACCTGTTCAGTACTACTCAGCTGTTGGACTATCATCGCTGCAATTACCTCGACCGCTACAGCGTATCATCAGTCTCAAATCACCGTCTGGCATCATTATGCGCTTCACACTCACGTGCATGAGTCTGCGTTTTCGATTACGCTATAGAACGTCATTATCGATCAACTTCCCTCGAATCCGTTTCTACCTTTCTGTGAGACCTGACTCAAATAGCTACGTTGTATTGAGCTACATTGCTTTTTAGTTAGTACCACTATCATATTATGATGAAATACATCTTCAGCCTCATCTACATCGTCCTCAGTCTTGTCGGTAACATCCCCGAGGTGCAGGGGCTGGTGGAAGACAAGCTTGACATTTTCCCACCGAGGGGCCTACAGGCGTCATGCAACTACTGTTATACCGCCTGTCACAGGCCTAGGCCATGCCAAAAGTACGGCGTATACTGCTATTGCGAGTAGGTGCGGTTCTAAAGGCCTCACGGGATATGATGCCTTATTTATCTCAGATAGTAGGGCTGAAGCCTCGGAGAGAAGGATGGCCATGTCATTACCCCGAAGTTTCCAGACGTTGCTGTCATGCCGTTGCCCTCATTGCTATGCTGCCTCGAGTACCGTACGGTGTCAACTCCGTATTGCTATATTTCTATAGGCCGCCAAGTTAGATCTATTTGACTATAGCCATTTTCATGCGGTGTACGCTAGTACAATTCTGCCTCGCGGCTCACTCTGTCCTGCTGTGCTGAGCATAGTACTGAGGGCATCTGCAACATTCGGCACGTCTCCTAGAAAGGTTCTTGAAGAACCGTTTTTTGCGAATCCGAGTCGACCAGCGATTCGAATAAGCGTTGTCATCGGTTCTCCTATCTCCTGATGAGTTGCGATCAGGAGATGAGCTTCGACTGTTCCGATGAGATCCGACTTGAGTTATGTCTTGGGCGAGGCAGTCTAATAGGATCCCACGATGGGATCCCATGATGATCAGCCTATACTATAGGCTGCTGGATCGGATCCTGGTAAGGAAACCTCAGTCGAAAACAACTCTAGGGCTACGAACCGAGTACGCTGGTAAGAGTCTTAGCCGGGAACGGCGTTTGAACAGTAAGCTTGCGCGCAGTCTAATTTAGACTGTCTAAAGCAGAAAGTATTCTCCTATAGCGATCAACGCTCAAAACATTTCATGCTCGTCAGTCGGTCGGACCAACTTGGTCCGTCGCCCTTCTTGCTCAGCCTTGAGAATGTTCCCGGAGGACTCCCACCTGCTGAGATCGATAATTGCGTGGTGTGTGTGAGATCGTAGTTCAACGCCGGTTCTGGCTTAGCCAGATTGGGCGGTGACTCCAGAGCTGATTCATGCCTTGAAGGAGAACGACCAACCAGCCAGCGGCGCTGGCCCAGCACAACCCCGGAAGTCCCGGGCCGGAACCCAGCTCGTTTGGAGCAAACGACCTGCGGATTTCAACAGATCTGCTGCGAATCTGTTGAGATCCGCAAAGGACTGCGCCGAGAGCTCCGTCCAACTGTAAAAATTATACAACGTACGTTCGCGGCAGCTCAGGTGTCCTCGCGCGGGTGCACGTTCTCGTGCAACACGTTGGGGAGAGCAGCGAGGTCATAGCCCGGGCACCGCAACGTTGTTCCCCCCCGGTCTATTGGGGGACAGGGGAGAGGGTTGGGACGAGCAAAGATGCCCGTAGCGGGTAGTCATAGACTAGCCCAACAAGCCTTCTCTATAGCTATCGCCTCGCACGCAAGCTCGAGCGAACGCTGCGCGCGCCCATAACGTGCCGCTCACTTCATCGTATCGCCCTTCTCCTTAAGTCGAAAGACTAAAACACGTCTCATGTCCCGCGAATTGAAGAGAACGCCGCACTGTCATCACACAAAGTGGTTCATACAGCACAGTTCATGCTGGGACACGGTCTACCCTTGCGTGCCTAAGGAACACAGAGACAGCCGATTCCAGTGGAATCATTCCACCAACTACTGCCAATGGTGAGGGCCATGACCGGCTGAGGTGCACGGTGCGCTATTCGCATGATATGACTTCGGCCAGTCGAGATTTAAACAAATACCTCGGAATATCATGCGGTCTGCCATGTCTCTCGAGTAACGCCCGCGGTATGAAAAATCGTCTCACGCGGAGTGAATTCACGAGCAAGTGATACGTGAAACACTATTTACACTCACCCGCCTCAAAGACATTCCGCGAAATGCTCGACCTTCTTCGCGTCATTGCGCTCTAAATAATTATTTCCGCGACTCCACGTTATGAACTGCGCGAAGAACTGTTGGTCGCGCATACAGATGAAACTCAAACGTTCAGGAGTCCCTATACGTCGTATAGTATACGACCCCTCCCCGTCGCAAACAGCGTCGAACTAATAACAAGTGAATAACCAGGTAAAAGAGCGAAGACGCCTGGTGCTGGTCAGAATATACGATATTAACCTCGTTCGTGCCTCAGTATGCTGAGGAGACTCTTCATATTTCAGAAGCTACACATTTTTCCTTCAATTCCGGGTTATCAAACCCATTGGTTTTGTCAACCCCTGAATCACCAGCTCTTACCTCATTCGCGATCGCTGAAACGTTTAGTATCCTGGGTAAGATCTTCAGATGCGCAACCTCCCCCTTGGCTGCCACACTTGCTTCTCGACGTGAGAAGACAGACTGTACGAGGGCCGTACTAACCTAAAAGTTGAATCACCGATCTGACCAGTCGACCGCCATGAGTAGAACACGCTCAGTAGGCATATAGTTTTTGTCAACAAGTATATAATAGTTGATAGAAACTAGCAAATTCTTGAGAGCGCGAAAAAAAGACCGTCTCAGAAAATTCACTAGGACCCACCAACTGACTTTATTGAAGTTTACTTCTTCATAAGCGATGGTGCCATACCCAGGTCCTGGGTAATAATAGTTCCGGAAAAATCAATCCAAAATCCGTTTTGTTCTATCACAACGGGTTCAGCTGGGAGTGGCGTTTCCCTTTCGAGCCGAGACTTGCTTACATTAATGTGAGTTGCGCTCGATTCCATTTGTCGCTGACTGTCCAACGCGCCATCCAGATACCATTGAAAGGTTCCTTCCCCAGCGGAAGCGTCGAAACAGCACGCCAGATGGACCCATGCCGATCGAGATAGCTGAGAAATAAGACATTGTCACTGTCCTAACGCAACCACAGTGCGGTATTGTCACAACAAGTGACAGTGACAAGGCATTGTCAATGCCAGTAATAATCCCGCATTGAACGACGCTCACCCCGTTGTAGCTCAAAACGGTGCGGAGGTGGTTTGCAAGATTAACACGATCGTAATATCTCACTGCCTCGCGGTTCCTCAATATTGGTGTCGTCTATCCCGTTATCAGCTGCGCGGTCTCTCAACACGGGTGTCAAATCGGTACGAAACAGTGGGTACGAAACGCCGAGTTTTTTCGTCGCAAATTTCGGACTGGTGACAGGTAGAAAGTTTCAACCTATCACCAGTCAGAAATTCGGTTCTACTAGAAACGGGCAACCGTGATATTCACCCACGGTAAGAGACGCGGTACGCTGTCGCATATTAACGAGAAAGCTGAGCTTCGAAATGTCAAGACTGTATCATCTTCACGAACATGCGCGCCATGCACTGTCCACATAACACAATCGAGCTGTGCTCATACTAGCTTCGCATTATCAACCCATTCTCTCAACTACTCCACTTTCTATCCGTTCTATCTCGTTCACTATGAGCCCTATCTACTCATGTTGTGTTCTACTACTACACCCACTGTAACCAGATAGTGCAGCCATTTGGGAGTCCCAAATGGGGCTCCAAAACGGCCTGCCGTTGCCTCATTTTCGGTCCCAAATTGGGACCGAGTAAACACAAACGTGCAAGTATTCCATCTTTTCCGCTCACCTCTTTTTGTGTAGGGAATTCCACGCTATGACCAGTCAACGTCTGAGAGTCACTACCAGCAGCATACGATAGCCAATGCAGTATCACACGCCGCTGAGGACAAGTCAGACAATACCGGAAGCCCACTCGATCCAGGAGGAACGAAGTCAGCACTGAGGGTCACTAGCGTATCGTGAGCGCTTACTCGTCTGTCCACGGTGACAGCCAGCCTAGAGAAGGTTGCCTCATCAGAATTGGAGTATCGGGCGAGAAGGACCGTCTCAGGTCTTGTAACTGAGTAATGACGCGCAACTGATGGCGAGGCCCAATGCTGCTGGTGACTAAATTGTGCTACGCTCCGCCTGAGTTTATGCGTGCGAAATACTTCAAGTACTGCCTACATTTTAAGCTGCATCTCACTAGCTTCCCTTAGCACTGACTTCTACGTAAGTGCAAGAAGACCATGTCGTTATTATTTTGCTCATGTGCACAACAAAAGCCCCGGGGGTGCTTGTGAGATGGGTCCTGGCAGCCTACTCTGCACGCATAATCGAGAGCGGAGCGTAACGTGATGCAACAAATTGAAGTGGATCTCTCGTGTGTCTCTAAGAAGGTGTTCTGATATCTTCTAGCATCAAGCTAATGGACTAGATTCAGCACGAACTATTGCTGGTATTGATTGCGTTATTGCAGATGCTTTCACTCTTCAGTGGTATCCACGTCATCACTATGTTCACCACCTGAAACCTTGGTATACCCCAACGACAAAGAGTCTCGAGTTCTTCCAGGCTTAGTCACCTTTTCTTCAATTCAATAATCCAAATCACTTCCGACCCGCTCCTCCATTACAGGTTCACAGCAATTACTATTCGCTACCGGGCCCCGTCATTCGTCCCTGTGAGCACTCTCTGGCCTGACGCTAGCACGCTAGTGGGGTCGCCACATTGTACACAGATAGTTAAGTTCAGACTTGTCAGCACTGTGTGTGTCGAGTTGTTCTTCAAGCGGCCTATCTACTCGGCAACTTCCCCACAGTCCCGATGGTTTCGTTCATTGAAAAGTCAAAGGCGTCCGCTAGGAGCACGTTATACAGGCAAAAGAACCCTGCCCAGCCTACTAGTCACTGAGTTGCACTTGAGCCACATCGCCACTGTCACCCCGCCCGACTGTCCCATCCTCCGAGTAACACTATTATCACGAACGTCCACCAAACTGGTACGTCTATTTTCGCCAACTCGAGCGTCAGAGGTCATAAATGGGAGTGAATAGATGAGCTGCGACTTCATAGCCGCTCTAGAGGCACCTTGCAAGCTCAGATGAGATGCTAACAAATGGTCTCCAATTCCGTACTCACCGGTAGGAATCTGCTCCGTTCTTCTGTCGCCGTTCGGTGTGGAGCTTGACACTTCCTGAAGAAGGACGATCAGTCTCGCCCGGTCTACCAGCTCCTATTCGACGTATCGTTCAAGTGTTAAATCTCCCCTATGGATAGATCACCGGATTCCTCATGGCTGTACGAGAAAATTGTATACACGCCTCGATGGCGCTAGTGTAATGGACCTTCTTAGGTGCGCCGCGCGGTGAGAAGTTCGACTGTTCTCCGATCAACTTCAACGGGCTCCTTTCTTTTCGTCACATACCACGGTGTGCAAAGAAATATACTTTCCGACTAAGCAGAGGCTCGTGTAGAGCGTCTTACAATAAGTAGTGTCACAATTGCGCATGCGTGCAAAGTATTGTGTACTAGCTGAGTATCTTCTAGCGTCGGTACGACACTACTGCTTGTATTTGAATATTGGCCCTCTGATCATTGACTCACAACTACTCCTTTTGTGTTGTTGAATCTAGGCAAAGGGGAATCTGTCACCATCCCCATATTCCCCGGGTGTGCGCACTATCCCTCCTCGCGTCCACACTCATCTCGAGTTATCAAGATTCTCCAAGTAAGAAGCTAGATCGACCTTCAGCGAGAATCTTTCTCTCCGTCGTTCCGACTGCTGAAGCTTTCACCACTATCACCGCTCTCTTTGGCGACGATGAGCAAGCTTTTCCTTCTTTCTTCCCTACACTCACGTCAAAATCCTCTACAGGACCTCCCCATGAAGTTCAAGAGTAAAAACAGCGTCGCGCATCGTCTCCATCTATTCAGAAGGAAATGATTGCGTGAACTGTTGTCTCTATTACTTGACGGTAGTTGGGCGAGCATATCACTTGAGCTCATGTGTTTTCGCTAGCACATTCATCATCATTTTCAAGAGACAATTGAACAACCCTGTTTTTCCATTACTTCACCTACTCGAGGCCCTCCACCAGCAGAGCAGTTGTCAACGATCCAATCCTTCACGCTCGCCAACGGCGATAGCGTTCCCTCGTAGAAGAAAATCTCCGAGCCTCTATGCAGCTTCACGACAGGCAGCAGACGACCCTCAAGATGATTCTCGTGGATGAATCGATCGGCCTCCTCGAGAGAAGGAATATCAGAATCAACGGCATACTCGACATTGACAAAGACAACCCGAAGCTCCTCCGTGCCGCACACCGGTAGTCCCTGGAGGAAATAGTTAGGGAAATGCAAGAGAGCAAGTGATCACCTGTAATTCCTTCCCTGCTGTAACCATATCGTCGCGCCTTCTCATGCATTCCCTGTTCCACGGTGAGTAGAATATGACAACCTTTAGAGATTCTGGAACGCCGATCGAGTCCACCTGATAGCACTGCTGTCTCCCGACGCCCCTGATGAAACTGCGTGTTCGGGTAGTGCTAGCAAACGAGGCTCGGGCAGTCCAGCCACAAAGAGGATATCACAGGGTTGGTTATGGTGAAACTTCGGTTACACATTATCAATTCGTTAATCCATTTCGCCGTAAATTTTTTACCACTGGTAAATCAGTAATTTATCGCTATTGAATAACTGAATGCCAGTGATCACCGTCACTCACCTCCCTAGGCGATGCGCACTCTAAACCCTCCCTTCTCAAAGTCAGCGGGATCTCCAGGCGGCACCACTCATCCTCGAGACACCTGATGCGAAGATTATCGAGATACTGCACGCGGGACTGTTCCATCCATACGCAACGCATGATTCATGACCACACGCTGTGCACACAGTCGTTTGACCGTCGTATGGAAAAAAATTCTCCCTGAAATTTCAAATTTTCGCAAAAAATTACTCATGAATCTCGAAAACATGCAATATTGGCGACAAATAACAATAACCACCAGCTAGGTAGTCCAGCTAAGACAAGATTCAAACCGTTCAAGTTCACCGTGGTTCCTCATCTTAGAGCGCCATCTCGGAAGCATGGGTATTCAAAAGGACCTCTCTCACCATCTCTCGATAGATCTGCTGCGCTTTATCGGCCTAGCTGTCACACAACTCCTGAACGACCAGCAAAAATCTAGCCATCACCGAAAGAGGGCAGCTTACTCCCGGCCTCTCGACTCCCCGATGCTCGCGCAGTACCTAAGAACAAAGAACGGCTTCTCTCTCAAGTCAGCAATCAACGATACTGCCCAGTACACAGCGCTGTACTGAGGGTGGTTGGGTTGGGAAATTTACAATTTTTTCGCGATTTTTCACGGTTTTTTCACGATTTTTCACGATTTTTCCACGTCACTGACATACGCAGAGAGCCACGCACAGAGGTCCCGCTATCGGAACAGAACGTCCTTACGCTCGATCCGATGCGGGATAGAGCATGAAAATCTCCGCCTTAGCGCGAGTCTCTTCGACCAACTCGAGGAGCTCCTTTGATTCAGCCTGACAATCCAACGACCCGAGTTCAATCCCAAGGACGAGCACTTCTACCTCCACAAAACTTACGACAAAGTGGGAAAACCTCGACGCCTTGACATGCTCGCGTACTAGTAAAAGTAACGGTCAAATTAATACGAGAAGATTCGACAATCGTACCATCGGCGATAGCCAGGCCGGATACGTAGCTATCTCATTCCTTACTATGGGCGTCTTAGGGAAGGTTGTCACTCATGTAAAGACACGGAAAAAAAGATACGCTCTAATAGTAGATTCCTCTCCCTACAGCCATGTCATCGATCATCTCGAGCTCCGCCTTCGCTCCGCCGACTTCTTTGTTCAAATCTTTCAGAGAGGCCGTGGATCGATTTAGTCTGTCCACTATCTCCAGCCTGAAGACCCCGCACTATCTCGGCTGCAAGTGACCAACTACTCGTATGCCGATCACAATTTCTTCCAACTGGCGGAAGACTTTCAGTATTAAATTTTGCGACTATGTAGAATCAAGAACTAGTTTGACGTGCTCACGTTGAAACGCGTCAAAATGGACGATGATTCCAGACCGCTGTTGCTTGCTTTACCGCAACCGCAGCATCGCTACGATCTGTGAGAACTGTCATAGAGGTGCCAATCGTCGAAATCGATCAACCGTTTCATTGTATGAAAAATCAAATTCCACCTGTCTTTGAACTTTCGCCTGTGACTGAATTTCTCGATTAGCTCGAGAGTATCTTTCAATTCGTTCATCTCCTTCTTGAGCTTCTCTTGCTGTTTTTGCTCTACTTTCACCTTCCCGTCGATCACGTCAAGCTTCTGACGTGCCTGACACAACCACAACCCGAGCTATTCCGTATCTTGCACGGTCAACCTCAAAGATACTTCCCCAATACTCACATCTGACACTTCCTGCCTATTCAAACGTATCTTAGCTTGATGCACGCTTCGTATCCGAGAGGTCGGCGGCACGGACGAAATCTCTGCCGACAGTCGATCTAACAGCGACCAAATCACTTCCCGAATCACATCCTCCGCAAAAACCTTTGATGTCAACTCCAAGCACTGGTCTATGCTTCCGAAGCATTGCTTCGCCTCCCCATTGTTGCGCTATGACCAACGGAATGGAAGAGCCGATAACAGCTTGTCTTTGCCAGGTTCCTCATCAAACAAGGAAGAAATTATTCTCTCAATGACGCTACTTTCTATCTGCTCTATGATTCATAGTGGACGAGATACTGCTCATTGTTTATGAGGCCAATCTACCCTTGTTGCGTTCGGCAACTACATTCCCTTCAACTAGATGATGCAGAACCTCTTTCGAACAAGGGAAGAAGAGAAGCGCAGGGATTCTCGACCCCACACTGCCATTTAAAAAGTCCCCCAAAAAACTCACTGTTGCTGATCAGAAAATCTCACGAAAATTTTACGGAAAAAAATTTTTACGCAAGGGGGCAACTCGCTCACCCAATAGCTGCTCCTTTACGTTGATCTCCTCTTGCAAATCTGCCCGCTCTTCCTCCAGGCCACGCAGCCGTCCCAGTACTTCTTCAAGCTCTGCCGAAACCTGAGACGACACCAAGAGGTACCAATTTCGTGGCGCGTGACAAGAGCGCCCGCGCCCTTCGAAGGATCTGCTATAGGACCAACTTCGCGAGGAGGCACAGTATTGTCAGCAACTCGACTTCTCCATTTGCCCTGTCTACATAACACAATCGAGCTTCTGGGGGTTGGGTTGACTCAATGGGTAGTGATGGTATACTACGATTTAGCATTCTCCCTCTTTAGTTATACTTCTGCCCGATCACAGAAAGTTGGTATAAACGCATCTGGTAGCTGTACTCATACTAGCTTCGCATTATCAACCCATTCTCTCAACTACTCCACCTTCTATCTGCTCTATCTCGTTCACTATGAGCGTGACGCACTTCTGTTGTGTTCTACAACTACACCTACTGTAACCGGATAGCGCACATTTTCGAGAACTTGCCCACCCACCCCTCGAAGCTGCTGCTCAACCTGCACTCGGCCGATCGCGTGGTCTCCGCTCTTCTCACACGCCACAGCGCATTCAATATGTTTCTTCGCTCGACTCCTCGCCTGTTCCATGCTCGCCTTGCTTTCTTCCGCCTCCTTTTCTCGATTAGCTGCAGTTCTAACAAGCGGAAGGTCCCTGGTTCTATCCCGGCACCTCGCCTCTAGAGCATTCTAGACTACAGCTCACTCATTCACCGATGGCAATCCAGGATTTCCGAATGGAGTGGTATCACCAGCAGATACGCACACAAAACTCACCTTCCAGTGTCTCCTCTTTCGCCCGTTCACAGCCTTCAAACTCCGTCGTCCTCTCTCTCTTCGCTTGCTTCAACGCTCCATACGACGGACTGACCGAAACAACCAGAGACACTAGAAATCTTCGCTGTGCGCAAAGATATCCGTATCTTGAACTCACTCTCCCTTCCGCTTAGCCGCCGTAGCTGCATCCTTAGCCAGTTTCGCAATCATCTCCCGATCGGAACATTCTTCTCGGATCTGACAGCCATCAGAGGACTGACCACCGCTCATCCACGAAAATTCCGCCCTCAAAATTCACATCGAAAAAAATTCCCTCTACCCGTTTTAATTTTGCTCTCGTGGTCTTCATCATGCGAGCTCCCTCACTAGCAGCTTCCTCAAGGGCGTCTGCTTGCTGCGTGAAAGTCCGCGACTCCATGCGGTGCGACCATGCTTGCTTCAGACACTGCAGCTCTTGCGTCGATCGGCCTGATATTCGGGTGGCCAGGCAAGGACGCGAGGCGCAGAAAATTGATAATATGAAAAGCAGTATAGAATTCGGTGAGTGCTGAGTACTTATATATTGATTGTAGAGGAATTGCAAGAGTGCAAGATGATGTAGTTTTGCCGTCAGCTATTGTCACCAGAAGTTTATAGTGGCACTTATTATCAGAGGTTCTAGAGGAGAGGTCGGTGACTAACGTAGCCATCTTGGCTCAAGTTGTCATGTTGCGTTATCTCTAATCTCAGCAGTGAGGAACAGCGTATCGAGTTCATCGAGCCGTACGCATTGGAAGACGGTGGTAGAAAATTACAGAAATTTTTTCTGATTCCGATGGTCCCGTCGTAAATTCAAATACCATTGTATCTCCATAGATTTATAAATCATCTTTATCACTTGGTTGGAAGTGCTAAAGATCTACCGAAAGTTCTGCTCCACGACGAAGTTAGCTGGCGCATGCTGGCAGGGAGGACCGCCCTAGGTTCAAACGACAATTTCATGCAGACTTTACGCCTCTTCCCATCTTGTGTTGACTAAGAGCGACAACGGAGAAACAACACACTCCCACCTCTGAGATCACCCGCGGTGATGCCCCTAGCCGTGCCTGAACAGCACCGTCATATCTCACTACTTAGGCGCTTCCTCGGCAAAGGGACTGCTATCGACCGCCAAAACAACAACGAAGTTCGGCCCTTCCCCAGACACTTCTGGAGCATCAGCAAGCAAATCGCAGCAGCTAGAGTTTTGAAGATCACTATTCCGTTCAAATTCTTCTAACCGATGGCGATAAAGCAGAGAAAGCAGTATCCAGGATTCGAACCCGGGATCTCACCGTCCTCATCACAACTATTTCTTCTCTCAAACACCGCAGCAGGAGCAGCCGCATTCTCCTGAAAGCGGCACTCGACAGCTGCTCATGAACACTCATTGAAATTTTTCGCGCCCGGGAATAAGACTTATACGTCCCGAATGACGTCGTATGACGAAGAGAAAGGTCGGAGGGAAACCATTCCTGACGGCCATGCTTCCAGGCCTCCCCTTTCGGATGACCATTCCTCCAGCAGACACTCGTTCTTGCAAATACGGATCATGCTGGGATCGAACCCGGGACCTACTCGAGCATCCTTGGAAGTTTCGGTCTCCACCATGTCCTGCTGGAGCTTCGCAAACTCTATCGCAAGCGCCGTGTTGGTCTCCTCTTCAATTCGGAGATCGCTCTCAAATCTGATGCATGAGATATTTTTGCGACAGCAACCGTTCTGACAAAACGGTTCTGTAGCGCACTACGATGCGAAGATACTAGGTTAAAGTTTGTGATACCATCTCCAACCTCGCTAGGAAGATTCTTTTGATAATTTACCAAAACCTCGCTAACAGGACAATAATATCACTTCACGAGTATCTTCAACCTCACTGTTTGACAGAGAAGCTCACCAGCTAAAAGACATGCCCGAGCAGAGCGGCGGAGACGGACGTAGACTGGAGGGATTCAAGAATACTGTGATACGGGAGCCAGTAAAATCTTTAACGGTGGTAGTTAGTAGCTAGTTCAGCCTCCAAAGTTTTACGACGGCGCTCATGTCGTAGAGCTACCGCCCGAGACAGGACACGAAACAGAAGGAAAAGGTCTCGGAGGTGACTAGCTGGTCTTTTGAAACGAGCAACAACCTACTTCTCGAGATCCTCAGATATTTTCTTCTTCCGCCCAGCACGGAGCGCCAGCCACGAGTGGGTCAAACTCGGTACGCTCAAGCCTAGGTATCTAAACTTGATGCTTGCTCTCCATGAAATGGCCAGCGATGAACGACCCCCAAACAGCACAACTCGGGTTTTCTCGGAAGTCACTCACTTAATAGGCCACCACCAGGAATCGAACCCGTGCCCATGTCCTTCGCCGTGAGTGAATGCAGCCCCATCCAGCGGGTCCGAGCCGCGCAACTGATAGCGAACACAGTACTATTCAATACAGTGTTTCGACAGAATTTTTCCTCGAAAAATCGAAAAATCGAAAAAAAATTTTAGAAAAATCCAGCAAAATCGAAAAATCCAGTTGTAAGCGACTCCTGACGAGTCACTAATCTCGGAGGGAATCTCTTCAAAGAATGCCCATGACATGCGGACTTCCGTGATTGACACGGGAGACTCCGTGATGATTCGAGTCTATGAGAGCTCAAACTCAAGGCATAATAGTGCCGAACGGAAGGCCTCGCAGCTCCCCGAGCGGCCGTAACCCACAACGAGACAAGATATCCAGATATACAGCATCATGATGTGACGTCACGTCGCTGACGTTTTGCCTCGGTAATGATGGTGTTGATGCCAGCGACCCCCACAGGGCACTTTGAGAAGCAGAACAAGATACCATATTGGTACCATCAGGTGACATCTTCACCCTCCTCCACTGCGGTTGTAACGTCCGTAGCACAATTGGGTCCAGATGGCCACCTACCATACTGGGCCACATGCAGCAGACCGAAGCCGGTTTTGTATAGAATATATGCTCGCATACGGCCTCACTTCCGAGGGAGAGAACTTATCACGACCGAATGCCGCTCTGAGCAGGTCCATAGCCGGCCGAAAGGATAGTTCGCCAGGGGGCTCTTGCTGGACGAAGATCACTCTCCTATGTCCATGTATGTGTGACCAGATCACGTGCCTTTTATCCTCCACACTGGGTGTAGCCTGGTCTGAATCTAACGATTTCTCATCACACCAACCAAGATATCGAGATCTTGGTGGCTCAGACGGTGCCACCTCAACTGCACATACTCCTTCGACCTCAGTACACGTCTCCACTGTTCTGCTATTCCGCATCGGCGCGATCGGTGAGATACTCTATCGTGAGGTCAGCGAGGCTACATAAATAATAAGGTAAGTTCATGTGTCCCAGTGCACCATCAGCAACTCTCGTCCCACTCTACGATCAGCACTCTCGCAATCCCGCTTGCGGTACTACCGAAAAATCGAAGGGTCGGCTCTTGATGACCTGCTATTGATCCATGGTTTCACGAAGGTCGCTTTAGCAATATCGACCGGATGCCGTGGCTGGCGCTTACCAGCGATAAAAAAATCGGAACTGTAGATCGGAGTATCGCAACTGTGCTGAGGCAATCGGAGTTCCATTGTAGACATTATCATTAGACAATCAGAAATCTATCATATTCTTATATTTCACCATTTTATTATAGAATGACGGAATCTCGGCGACCGTTTCACAACCTGGCGAGCGACAAAACGGATACCTACTTGAGGCGGGCCGGCCATGGTCAATTTCGGAGTGCCGAAGGTGAAATTACCCCGACTCCTGACCGTACCAATACGGGCTGCCACGGCCGGTAGATCATAGTGTCCCTCCCCAGCCGGCCCTGGTAGGGTCGCCGAATACCACCCCAGAATTCTTAGAAGAATCTGAGGAAGATACTGCCAATCGATTGTCACTCTTCAACTTGTCAATCCACCATTTACATGCTCAACCTCATTCCAATCGACCATCAAGTGAAAAGCATCTTATTATGCCATCCTGTAGCTTCCCGGTTTCAAACTCCCGAATCTCAGAAAACCAGAGAAATAATTTCAGCACATTCTTCTAACATCGACCTACTCAACGGCGAGTCGCTGTCGGCGACTGCAGTGATGTATACCGTCGAATTCAGTCTGTAGTTTTCTCACCCACACGAAGACGCAGCCGTCCACCAGAATATCAGCGATTGAGTTCTCAAACCACTATCACAGCCGCCGGTCCTACGAATCCGCAAGGAGGTTATACGGCACCACTCAGCGGTATATTCACTCTATTATAGGAGAGCGGGATCATTGACTTTCTCTCCGTTCTTCGCCTGTTACCAACACGTGTAGACAAGAGCATAATGATTCACGTATCATTCCATCATCGCCCGCCGCGATCGACCCACACGTAAATCTGCTCAGTCTCGCCGCCGCATCTTCACACTCAGGATTGGGAAACAACAAAGGTGCCCAACGGGAAAGGCTCGTTCTCAAACATACTGTAGCAGCTCCTGAAAATCTTGCACTCTTACAAAGCCTTGCATTTACTCAAATCACCAGGCCCAGCTATAGCATCGGCTAGCCTCACGACGAACTTGTCCTCGAGCACCCCCTTCTGCGTCCGTTCCGTCCCAATTGAGATCACCCCGGCGAAGTTGCCATCTTGAAACACACCTATGTGCAGCGCACGCCCGGCCGAAGATTCTTCCTCCATGCGCTGGAGGCGGAAGTGTACGAGGCGCCGCAAGACATCGTTGCCCTGACAGGGAAGTCGTAGCTAAATCCTGGCGTTGAGAAAATGCAAGAGAGCAAGATAAACTGATCAGTCGATCGGCTCTCGCAGCTCACCTTGTTGGCTCCAACCTCATCGTCCGAACAGGCGAGCAACAGACCGCAATTCTGCTCGACGATATCGTCAGCGAACAGCGTTGACAGCAAACAGACTTCCAAGTGATGTGATACCTGACCATAAGGATAGCGATGAAACTAGAACCGACTGGAGCCTGATCTTCATGAATACAGTAAAACTACTAGTGCTAGGAGACAAGCGGGTTGTGTGCTGACACAATCACAGTACCACACCTCCAAGAAATCATTCGTGCTCCTGACCGCGGGGTTACTATTAAATACAGTAGGAATACTGTTGAATGCATCTTTATGAATACAGTAGGGACAGACACTACTAGCGCTAGGGGCAAGTAGATTGTGCCCCTACACAATCACAGACAGTCGTCTCGCTTTACCATGACCCCATTCGAGACAGAAAATTTCGGTGATATTCGCCCCCCTAATGGTAGAAGCCGGGTACGACTTGACGGAAGATATTCACGCCACATGCAAACGACTATTTTCTGTAGGTTCTTGAGCGCCCGTCTTCAGTTCAAAAAGAAGATATCGAATAATACATCACTCAAAGCCGTTCCCGAGATTCGAACCCACGACCTACCCGTCCGAAGGTCAACCTCTTAACGCCTGTCCTATAGACGCTCTTTCGAGGAGATTCCGACGGTCTCCCCGCTGGTTGCGAGACTTCCAGTGGGCCACCCACAGACATGAACTTCAGAGGATCAACCTTCGCTGAACCCACGGTCGCCGTTAGAAACTTCTTCTTGTCAACTAACTCCTGAAAACCCGAGACCGTGTGAACAATATTTTTTGCTCCTCCCAATTTCACTACGATGACCTTATGTTGCTCCGAATACAAGCTACAATAAAGCTAAGCCGGCTTGCTGATGGCGAACAGGCAGTAGCTCGAAAATTGTCACAATTTTGGTATTAATAATACAAATTAAATGCATTCCTGGCGACGAAGTTTGACGCTGTGCTCTCAATAATTCGGTCTTCAACGTCCCGAGGACACCAATTGAGACGGAAAGAGGCCAACTGCCTCCTGCGCGATGATGCGCCGCCGTACACCACAAAATGAAGGACCATCGCGCGTCGCTCCGTCGACAAATTTCACTCTTACCGATGCGAATGCCGCATCAAACGAAGATCTCACCCGTCGCGGTCCACGCTTGAAATTACCTGATAGATAAAACTCGAGGAAGGAGCGCACGCCCTAATAATCGATATCATCTCCATACGTATTTCGGTTGAAGGCAAGCCCCTTCCGGTCTGCAAAACCGCTCCGATGGGCGTACAAGTGAATATGTCGGTGTTGGCGACTGGTTCGACCAGAAGGCGCAGCTGAAGGAAGAGCCACCATTGCACTTCACGGGGCGTCTGATACTCAAGATGAGAGGGATACAGTCAGTACCGAGAATGATAGTTCGACGACCACCGTTCTCGCCGCATAGTGATCGGTATCGGAAACTTACGATCGCTTCAGGCCACATTGTAGGACGCGAAGAGCGAGAAGTCTGGGCTATCACGCCTCCTTTGTGATGAGGTGCGAAAAGTTGAGGAGATGAAGTGACTCACTTCAAAGGACGATTGTTATGATGGTACGGAATGGGATCGTGAATCTTTCGACTTCACCACTTACCAGCTTGAAAGGCATAAGATTCTCCAACTCATCGCCATCACTTCCCGTACTCGCCCTTGAACGGTTCAGCTCACCAACAGGACGCGTTGCCCGGACTAACGGTGGCTGGAACAACGTTACAAATGCCTGACAGAAAAAGTACCATCCTGGGGATCGAACCAGAGACCTCCCCCTCCCCCTAATACCATGCATACGAAGTAGCGCTCCCTCAGCATGATGAAAAGCAATTTATGTCACCAATTTTTCGGTCGTATACCGCAAAAAGATATTTTATCGCCGCGAGATTCCACCTATGATAAAATGCAACAGACGCAGCGCCGCCCTACGAAAGCCCACCATACGAGAACCATCAAAGAAGCACCATCTCCGGTAGTGGTATCTCTTCTCGATCCTGGAGTCACCTCACACGGAGAAAGGCGGGTGATATTTCGAAGTTTACGACTAGAAAAGAATCTAAAGATACGGATCGCCCTCACCTCCAATAGGTTCATCGACCCCGAAGCGAACTTGAAAGATCCGCTCATCAGCGGGCCCAGTTTTCGGACCAAGTGGTTGTTGACGTCCATCCTGCGGACTAACGGCTGCGCACGCCAAAGATTCGCTCGGAGAGAATCTTCGTCGACTCGACGTACCGACATCGAGACGCCCTGAAAGACGATGGTCGAGCATGCAGATGATAAAAGATAAGATACTCATAGGTGTTGTCTAGGCATATTCAGCGTGGAGAAAATGGAAGATGAGCAAGAAAAACTAGATTTTCCGGAGAATGTTAAGCTGAACTCTAATCGGAAGAGGCTAACACGTTCAACACTGGTTCACGGCCACTGGGGATAACCCCAGTGGCCCCGACCTGATTCAGCGTTGAGAAAATGCAAGATTAGCCAAGAGTACCAAGATTCTACCTCCATTTTTTCTAGCTCCAATGCTAGTCCACACTGCACCAGCACGTGATCCAATATCGAGTGAATGTGCAGAGTAACCTCCGCAACATTTATATTATCAGCACTGGTCGACCTTGGCTGCGCCGAGGGATCTTCTTGGGACGACAGGGCGTGCTGCTGTTCCTCAGCACAGGCGACCTACATTTCGATCGCACAAATATGGGATGCATCTCAAGATACAGGGATCCACCAACGCGTAACGAATCATCGATGAGGCTGCATGCTCCTACGAGGTACTCACAGGCCGTCACGTTGCCCTTTCGAACCCAATTGAAGCGAGGCAGAGCGGCAACAGTTCTGGCGTAAGGGTTTTCTCGCAGAAGCTCAATGCTACTACCGGCCTCATCCAGCACATGACTTCTGGAAGGTACAAATCCTGTTGGTCTATTCTCTGCCATGTAATATACTGAAGATGAAAGATGATGCGCACAGGGAAGAATGAAAGATTCCCACCTGAGGCGGCAAGAAGCTCGTCTCTTCCTTTACCATCAGCCACACGTCATTCAACAGGAACTCCGCCCGGCCCAGGTTGCCCCTTCGATGCGCTCGGTAAATTCTCAGCCGGATTCCCGAGTCGCCTTCGTATTCCACATTGAGCTCTCGCACGTTGAACGACATATCTCCGGTGGCCTCCCACGCCCCTTGCAGAAGGGCCACGATGGACACCTGCAGCTCCTCGTCCTGCTCGACGAGCAAGTCTTCAAAGTCGGCATCCTCGTCGATCTCAATGCCGGCTGTCATGAGCTCATCGACGCTGCCACCCAGGCTGCTGACGAAATCGGCCGCAACGGCCTTCGTGCGCCCTCCAGCAGCTCCATCCTTCTCTGAGAAAGTAGAGCTACGGTAGAGAATAGGCGCGTTGACTTACTTTGAAGCGGTTCATTTGGTTCCTCTACCAGGCCATCAGCTCGGCCTTGACCTGATCGGTAGTGGCCTGGTGATCAAAAGGGCTGAGCCGAGAATCGAACTCGGGACCTCTCGCACCCAAAGCGAGAATCATACCACTAGACCACACAGCCACGAAAATACAAGTGTCTCCTAAGCCGAACAGGTGCACTAGCGGCCACGCTTACCATCCACGGCTAGTGCGTCATTCGGCGTGGGTCCTTCATCTGCGCATTCATCCTCTTTTTCCGGTTCTACCTGATTCAGGAGAAATCAAGTCTGAATAACCGAGTTAATGATCATAAGACTCGTCAGATCTTCTCGGGCGCGCGCAATTACACTCGGCGACCAGTGACCCTCTTACGAGCATCTCCCTTCGCTCCGCTAGCTTCGCTAGTCGTGCATCTACTATTGGTTGGAGATCGGGAGGGAGCGGTACTCCAAGGATTTCACTTATCACGTTACACATGTATGGCACCTTGAAGGACGAGTGTAGATAAAATGAAGTAACCGAGAAGGCGGTAGGTCGGCAATCACTCGCCGAATCGGACGAAAAACTTCTAATAACTTTCGACTGTTCAAAGACTCAGAAACGTGGCGCAGTTTCTCCTCGGAAAGAACTGCTAGTACACCACCACCGGGGACAAGAGAGAGAAAAACAGGAATTCCCCAGTAACGAGCTCATACAGATCTCGGACGCAGGAGATGGAATTTCGTGGCGCGGTGACGATTTCCTACGCTCCTGATGAGATCGGCGATGTGCTCTCTCATCGCTGGATGCCTGCACAGCTCGATCGCCGTGGGCCTCTTAGCTGGATTAGGGTTCAGCAACCTGACCAGCCAGAGATACGCCACTGACTTTGGCGACTGACGGTCCAGTTATTCTCTCTCGCGCCTGCTTCAATTCAATAGAGGGAGTCAAAACGAGTTCCGAGATGAGTTCTAGAACTACCGCGCATGCTTTGAACGCAATCTCACCGAAACCGGCCCTAACCAGTTCCCAGTTGGAGCTGGTATAAAAGCTGGAAGATTCCGCCGACATCTCGGCACCGATTGTATCCATGACCGCGCGCCCCGAAATTCCCTTACCGATGGCACATCATGTCAAGTGAGGAGTCCACGTCATCTGGTAGAGGGGAATGATTCCCTTCTGTATTTGTTTAAGAATCTTCAGCGGAGGGCCCTATCACACCGGCATTAGGGAAGCGCACGCCCCGGCGATCGATCGGCCGCCCATATCGACCATCCGTAGAAGAAACGATGGGCGACGTTGAACGTTGATGAATCTTTCTCATCAAATATCCCGATTTTCCGGCGGGAAATTTCCCGCTCTTTCAAAAAATTCACGAATTTCCGAGAGAAAGTCGAAAAATTTCTGAGGTCCGCAATTTCACGAGCATATTGGAAGTTAAGCCTGCGATTGACAGTTCGAAAGATACGTTCGAGATGTAGTCAGAACATCCGCCGTCTAGCAAATGCTCTGAAAACGACCCTTGCGGGAATCGAACCGGGGACCACTTCCGCTTCCCTTACTTTGAAGCACTGCTTAAGGGTGAGCATCTCGTGTAAACAGCAGCCAAGCGACCACATGTCGCATGAAGTATCATACACCCTGCCGGTGAGGACTTCAGGCGCCGCGTAGTTCGGGGTGCCTGCCAAGATGTATCAAAATGAAATGCACTTTCGCTCGCCCGAGAATTATGGAAGAGAGGAAGTAGAGCCACAACGAATTCACGTCAGAATGACTTGGCTCAGCATCCTCACTAATTCGTGGAGAAATGACAAAGTAAGTGTCCTTGGCGAGATTCGAACCAGAGACCTTTTGATTGCGCTATCGAAGATCTACCAGTCTCGAATCTCACTCGCCTCTGCAGCCTGGCTACTAGGTGATCATGATGATCACGAAATAGCGGGAGAGAATATAAGTTGGGAGAAATACTACAGTAGCCGATACTGGCCGAGCGGGGGCAAAAATACTATTGCCAGGGAAACGAACCCGGGACCTCTCGACCCGCATCTTACCCACATATCCAGTCAGCAAACCTCCCTTACGATCAATCACTCGAGCGACCGAGAAGTCGCAAACTTTGGCCATTCGGAGGTCCCGAGTAATGAGTATCTCAAGAATGAAAAATGCCCTCACCGCGGATCGAACCTAGGCGTGTCGGTTACGTTGTCGGTCTTCAAATCACGATGAACGACTCTGTTCTTGTGCATCACCACAAGCGATACCAAAATTTGGCTCAGCCAACGGTAGATGGTCTTCGACGGGACCCGAGGCTCCTCTTCGTCATCGCTATTCTCTAACCTCATCCCTAACAAAAAAGGAAAGCACAAGTGAAATGCACCGATACCAACTTTTTCGCAAATCAATTAAAGGCTAGTTTAGCCGACCACCTACACGAGCTACGGTGAACTAGAATACAATTTCGTGGCGCAGCACGAAATGGAAGAGGGGCGTGCCGAGAGCAACAACATGAAATACACGATACTCCTGAGTGACTTACTTCCACGTGGATTGGCAACCTTTTGAAGATACTGGGACAAAGTGAAACCGTCGACCATCTCCATGACAATGACCACCTAAAGGCGATCGAAGGCTGCAGCTTTCCGAGATTCATGTGTCGATGTACGAGATTTTGTGATCCAATACACGTCCGCAAAAAATGGTAGCCGTTCGCGAAGAAAAATTCCCCCATCTCAGTTAGCATATAAGAATGGAACGCAATTTTTACATCCATTCATCCACAACTGTTAAACAATGTATGCCGAATTTATATAGGCTCACAGCGAATATGAAGACCGACGAGTTCCATTCAAAACTTGTGAGGGAAAATCCTATCCGGTAGGGCGAAACGGATGATTGATCACTATCAAGTCTTTTTGCTTCTGAACCAGTCGACTCGTATGCAAATCACGAGAATGCCGATCTCACATACAGTATACCGCACTATTCGAATGCCATGTCAGAATTTTGCCACTCAGAGCTTGCGAGCAATATGAGTTGGTGATAGAAAAGATTTTCAGGGATAACAGAGACATCTTTCATCACGACATTCATCGCGAAGGTCGAGCTCGTGAAGATACCCACTTGCGACTGCCTGTTGACGCCTCCCACGTCCGCTAACCAGCACTCGTTCACCAGCACCATCCAGGGTATCTAAGCAGGAGAATTGGGAATGATGGCAATTGTACCGCTGTCGCGTCGAGAGGAAGCGACTCGCTTCCGCCTAGAGCGGCTTTGCCCCGTCGGAAACTCGCGATGTCTGACGCGAACGCGTCACTGCGCGTAACGTGACTGACGGACGCGAATATATCCGATGGGGATACTCATCAGTGAACACAAAGGAAACAGCGGCTCCGACTCCAGACAGTCGAGTGGGAACTAAGCCGAATCAATGGTTCCAACTTGAATAAGTGCGGCTCTAATATTGTAAACGATTCTTCAGGGCATCACTGTTGGAAATTTTTGCTCGAAGTATCCTCTTGATAACGCGATAGTGCAGGACCTATATTATAGGCTATGAAATTCGATAATGAAATGAGTAAATGAAACGGAGATGAGAGATATTATTTCTTCATAATAAGTGTAATCCACAGGATAGTTGCACAAGTTTTCTAACTTGCAGCGATTGTACAGATCACCTCTTAAAGAGGTGAAAGAGATCCTCTTTCACTTTCACCATAAAGAATCTTTATTAAGGATCACTATTAATTTGAATTTCGATATAAGAATCAATAATGTTGCGATCAGTGTCATTTTTATTTATGATATTATCCACTACATAGTTATATGTTTTGAATGATGGTATGATCCCAGCGTCATCAATGATACAAGGTCCTGCAAATAAATAATCGAACGGTTCGAGTCGAACCAATCAGGCTAGCGCGGCGGTCATAACAGTGGGCACCACATCGTCTCAGTATATGGCTCATAGTGAAAGCTCCGGTAGTACTGAACTGAGACAAGTAAACCCGGTACTCCGTATTGTAGGCTATGAGGCACTGGCGTCCGAGAGCCGGTAGATAATCAATCCACCTCATCCAGTATGCATGGACGTCATACAGCACGAAGCCAGTAGGAGACAGTTCGCCATGAAGGACCGGAGAGTGCAGCAGGGCTCAGTTCGTACCCCAGGCTGGGGTCCCCAGCGGAATGAGCACGAGCTGAGGTCGGTAAAGCCTGTCATCTTAGGCTTGTGGGAACCTCCCAGGCTGGGAGGGCTTCTGGGCCACGAGTTGTATGTGGCTGCCAGCCACATGCAACTCGTGGCCCACTGGCCCAACTCGTAACCCCGGGTTTCAACACCAGCCACTGGCTGGTGAGACATGATTGGTGTTTACATATTTGGCATATGCCAACCTCGCACCTTCAATGTGAAACTTGTCAGGAAATGGTGAAGAGGCATCCACTCTTGAGACGCACCGCACAACAGCTCCGTCAGGAGTCGTTGAATGCGTAGCGAGAAGAACTGCATGTGGGAGGGAACGAGAACGGGATAATAGAAATTCTTCCACAACATCAATATTATTCTATTATAAGGAGCGAGCATTTTTCCCAGGCAAATGTATATACCACCAAACTTTCATATCCAAATTCTCTCCGTCGACGAAAAAACTTCGTTTTTCGGATTTGCCCAGGAAAAATGCACGCTCCTTGAAATACTCACTCTTACGAAATTATACAGAAACATCTTCGTAGGATCGTTCCCACTCGAGTTTCACCAACTTGACGACGTGAAGTTGGCGAGTGAGCTCCCTTCTCGGCAAGCCCGTGAGAAAAATGCGAATTCGTGATACTTGTTCAACTCACCGCCTGAGTTTCATCCAGTGTCTCGTGCTTGATTACACAATTTCGCATCGTGGAGACCTGAAACGATAACAAAATGAAAATGAGAATCGATGCGCTCATACGGGTCGTTTCGAGGGCGATGTCCATCCCAATGCTAGCGAAACGTGCACGAGCATACAAGAGGGAAGTCAGCTTCTGGAAATTCAAGCGAAACGCTGAAACAATTGAAGGCAAACAACCTCCCAAGACGGTCCCACGTTACCTCCCGAAACGCTTGCATCGCCACAGCATCATCGAGACCATCACAATTGATACATTTCATAGCCAGTACCGCTCCATCCTCAACTCTTGTAACTTGGTACACAGTACCCGCGCAGCCTCGGCCGAGAACCTTGGGCGCACACTTTATAATCGGACACCGAAAGAAAATTCTCGGAATTTTCTGATAGTCCTCTACCGAATAAAAATAAGTATTTTGTGGTGAGTCAGTCAAGAACGACCAGATCAAATTCATCCGGTGACGGGAAAACGACGGAAAAACCTGGTGCAAACGACGGTGACGAAAAAAACCCACGGTAGCAACTCCAGCGCCTTGCCCCCGTTCAATATAGCACTGGTAAAACTCATGATGGATTCTAGAATTGATTTCTACACGTAAAATGCGGTTACAGAATCGATTCTGATTTGAACCACCTCCCGGTGACCATTTCCCGATCATGAGCCATATGCGTGCAAATCAAAATCGCAGAGATGCATCGGCACGCTGAAGGCGCGTGATTGCTACCCTCCTGCTACCTTGCCGATCTCGTACCTGGCCGCCATGCTGGTCTCGAAGGCAGCGGTGTCGTTCATTGCTACGAAGCAAAGAAAGAGGTTCAATAAATCGAGTTGAGCGATTCTAATTCAGTCACCCCTCCTATTTACAAGCTTACTAGAGGAACCAAGCAACTTCTATTCTCGGGGAAAAAGCGAGGAACTCGTTTCTCATGATTGTGCTATTGTGAAGGATGAGAAGAACGGGAGAGTGCGGGCTCAATATGCCGCATAGGTGATGAACAGGGTGAAGGGCAAAAGCCAAGGAACCGCTCTCGACAGCCAGGAAGAGGTTACAGGAATTGTAGGGCGATGGCAGGAAAGGGAAATCAGGAAAACCGGCAGGGCAACCACATCCCGAATGTGCTGCTTTGGAATTTGTGCATCCTCCTTGGTTTTGGGGATTACGCGTCATCAGCACTAACCCATTCATCGCTATGATTCATAGTCACTAGGCCATCTTGGCACGGTTCGTCATTGATGACGGTGAAAACTCTTAGAAGCCTGGCGGTCTCCACGCTTCACGGAGGGATGATTGGAGGGCTTCTCTTGCTAACCCGAAGGCAGTCACGGGTGTAAATCGTGTGGCGGTGGGTATCAGCCGAAATGTTGTTATTGCAACTAGAACCCTACGCTGGGCACTGTACAGATGGCCATCGACTTCCGCTAGGGAAGAGCAGAGGGGAAAGGTACAAATCGGGAGGAACCGCGCGACAAGCAGGCAAAGGCAACAGAAGGCACTCCTCAATTGCGGGTGAAGGCAGGAACGGGGAACAAGGAATCTCTCCCAGGGGTTTCACTCGACAAGGCAACCAATTCAATTCAATTCAAACTTTATTGCCTGGGCGTTAGAAGCTCAAAGCTTATCGCCCATAACACGACCCGCGCAAGCGGATCCCGATATGGTTAGACCTAGAAACACATAGAGCCTTTAAACAACAGAGGTTAATCAATCTTTCATCATCAGCTCGGAGGCTCTTGAGAGGAACTTCGTCACAACTACGTCGTGCAGCCAGGCAAGGCGAGGAGGGAGGCATGCCACACTGGGCAGCCTACTAGGCATGAGGGAGAAAGAAGGTGAAAAGAGGATCAAGTAGGCCCAGGACCAACAACTGCGATTGCAGAAACCCAGATGCTTAAATGATGAGAGGATTTGCAGTAAGGGAGGGCCCAACCAATACCGAGTCACCAGCAAGGGGGACGTATGGGTATGGCAGGTTCGATCTCTACTTCGTACCGGGAAAACCCCGGCCACCCTCACGCGACGTTGACGCGTAGAGACCTGTGAGGGTCGGCAACCAATTCCACGAACGCAACTTGAGTTACCCATCGAAAAAGTAGATCTTGCGCCGACCAAAATTACGAGAGAAATGCGCGGTCCTAGGATCGAACCGGAGACCTGACTGCGCTAGCTGCCGGAAATAGGATTTTGCGGATGCTCCTCGTTAAACGAGGCTTGTTTTATTGTGGAGAGATCGCCGTGAGAGTGAAAAAATGCCGATTACGGACTGATATCTAACGTCGGAGCTGGCAGGATACGAAATAGGTCAAGTTTTCGCATCTGCGCTCACTTTCCGTTCTCAAGCACGGTCGCGCATGTTTTGACAACCTCATGCCGGTCCTTCAGTTGAACGATTTCCCCCATTTGGGCCCATCCAAGTGTCCCTAGGACTACTTCTCCTTCTTCCCTAAGAGAAGCTAATACTACTACTACCAACTCCCCCCACCGAGTGCATCGCTAGAGGTGTCAGAAAAGCAACAGCAACAGAAGACTTCCTGACCACCTTACACTTGGTTATAATTAACAGCGGCTGCCTCTCACAGCTCCTCTCACAAGCTCTATAAGTTCATTTCATATAATTGGTAATAACCATCGTCAAGACGGCGCCCGAAAACCCCTCCCTCTTCAACAACTCCTTCGGCCCCGCACCAGATCGAGACTATCCCAACACTATGATTATTAATAAGACCATGGACGCTCAGCACGACTACCAGTCGCAGCAGCATCAGCAGCAGCAGCGGTTCGATTCGTACACTGCAAGAATGGACGTGGAAGAGTCTTACTATCCCTACTCGTGCCCATCTGGTGGAGTTCACTCCGGCGGAGACGGCCACTACAACAGCGGTAAGGGTCGTGACCGAGTGCGGTTGCGTTGTATGCTTCATGGCCTATCCTCTGGTTCATGAAGGTAATTCTGAAACTCAGAATCGATTCTGGAATTGATTTTCACGAGTAAAATGGTGCGATTCCAGAATCGACTGATCTGAGTTTCAGAATTGTCTTATTATACCAATTTAGTCGCTTATTGTCTCCAACTCTCATAGCCCATGAAACTACGTCGTGGCATCGGATGAGTGGAGCAGGGCTTATGGTCTCTTTGCGAGAATCAACGGTGTTAGGGGGGAATGTTTTGGTTCATAGTGATGCTTTCTGCGGGCCTTTACTTTAGGGTGACAGTTTCTGCCACCAGGAATAATAGTATTATCCCTTAGAGCGGTCCTTGAAAAGGAGAATCTCAGGTTGAAGCTTGCAAGATACGAAATTGGTCGGGGTATGTACCACCAGGAATAATAGTATTAATCCTTATTCGTGTGTATAATATTATACGTATTATAATAGTACACTTTTCTTGTTATTACTTATCATAATACTGATATCATGTGATGAGGAATGATGTCTTCTTAGGTGTCCTCCCCCCTCCCCCACCGCCCCCTCTCTACCCCCCTTCTGACGAGTACAGCAACAACGATAGCGCAATCCCGCCGATGCCGCAGACGGTTACGCACTTCGATTCGATGCCGCTCTTGTCACGCGGAGTTCAGGTAGTACATACCTCAACCTATTTCGTATCTTGCAAGCTTCAACCTGAGATTCTCTATCTTAGGGACCGCCTCAGCAGACTGAGGCCGTACGTCAGTTGCTTCAGTTTATTAACGTGGACAGCGCAAGTGGCAGAGGTGAGACGATAACCTAGCGGAGCGAAGTTTTTCGAACTACTCTACTACTCTCCGTTCTAGTTTTGGGATTTCTCCTTGAACATATCCATGTGCTTCCTCGTCGCTGTGTGCATCAATTCTCTCCTTTTCTGATGCATTACACAGAAAAACGGGAACTTTTTTCCTATTTTTTCATTTTTATTTCTTTGCCAGACGCATTTTGATGGAATGATTTTTCCGGAAAATCTTGAAAAAATTGGGAAAATTTACTCCTCTACGTTTTTCCATCTTCCACTGATCGTTACCATATTCACGGTTCGAGCGATTCTCTGAACCTTCCCGTCGATTCGCCATCGTGTTCTCTTCTTCTCGAAGATATTTTTCGTTTTTTTGTGAGATTTTTTTTCCAGGCGAAGGCGCTAGTCAAGCTACTAGCGGCGTCTGGCCGCCATTCTTCCCGCCGCAACCGAACCCTGCCGGGCCCGCTCCCCCGGTGGACTACTCCAGAGACGGCGCGCTCTTGGACGCTTACGGAGGTTGCGGCGTTACTGTAACTGTGGAGGGCGTCGACTACAACTTCCAACTCACTGAGGATGATATTGGGAAGGTAGAATAGCGAGAGTATGAACTCTTCTCTGAAAGAATTGGTTCAACCTTGCCTTTATAGTGAAACTCTATTGCTCTATTAATTGTTAGTCTGCTTGGCAGTCGCTACTCGCTAGAGCTGGGCAACCGTACTGGGGTCGAGGAAAGTACGGTACGGAGTACGTTCCAAACTGTCAACTTAGTACGAGTACGGACAGTTAGTACGTATTAACTATATCAAATAACGCATACGTGTATTAAATTACGCCGTACTTGAAGTACGGCGTACTAGTACGGTTTTTGGGAGCCCCTGGGACGGGTAGTACGGGTACGGAGCCGTACTCGTACCCGTACCGTACTTCGTACTGTCCCCCATCCTAGAATAGAGGGGTGTGCGTTTAATATCATTTCCGTATTTACCTATCTAAAATATTATGTTGAGATCTTCATTGATGGACCTATATTCTGTTGAATGATAGATATACCCCTTCAGTATCTATGGAGTGGTCTATTAGTAAATAAGGTGTATTTTGAATAACAAGAAATTTTCAGGTTTTTCCGCAGTTTTTTCTGTCATTTTCCTGCCTCTTCAGGTCTTCCAGCGCTACGGAGATCTCCGACGCGTCCAAGTGCTTCCACCTGATAACAACACCGCTCAAGTTGAATTCTTCTCGCCTGAAGCAGCTCAGAACGCCATTGCCGGGCTGGACGGGAAAGTGCGTGAAAAAGTCCGAAAAAGTGAGGGTTTCGCCCACTGATTGTGCGTAGGTGCTCAACGGTGTACAAGGCGTTTTAAGAGTTGTTTGGGGCCTCCATGCGATGATTCCGAGATTGGGAGATAATGTAGTGCAGGGGGAGGTATCTGAAGGTCGAAGCATGTCAATCTCAAGTTGAAAGATACGCTTCCGTCTTCCCACGCGCATATAAAGAGTGGTGATCAGCTGCTTCATTCAGAGATACTATTATGAAATTGAGCATAAAATTTTCTCCTCTATTTTCAGTAGGCCGAGATTGACGCGCTATACTGTAGTATCGGAAAATTTCCCCATTTTCCGTCGCTTCGTTTTTGACTTTCGAATCAAAACACAGACCCCCTCTCCTTGCTTCACAGACTATGTGGTCTCGAACTCGCGTTGCGAATACTCTGTCTGTTCTTTTATCGTGACGCACAGGAAAGAGTATCTTTGTGCATGCGTGCTGGTTTCAGGGCGAGTCCACTCCCCCACCGCCACCGGTTGTGAATACGCCGCCTCCTGGCATTCCTGAGAGATTGCAGCTAGAGAGCACTAGTGGAAGGCAGGAGAATGAATGGATGCCGGGATCGAACCCGGGACCTTCTGAAGGACAAAAATACAACAGGCTGCTCACCGAGTGGGACGTTCAGAACTTTTTCGAAGGCGTGCCCGAGAAGACGGAGGAAGAGGGGAAGCACGCGGAATCGGCGGCGGTGACGGAGGCGCCAGTGGAGCTTCCCAGAGAGGACAAGACGTCGCCCGAGAGGCGCTCCAGCAGCGGTGGTAAAAATATGGGTTCTTAGCGGAGCGAAGCGCTCAGAGATGCAATGTGATTTATTTAACGCGCTGTGGATATTTGATAATTCGTACCACACCAATCGCATTTCATGTATTTACTATTATGATGAAACGCGGTGGTCGAATGGGGTTTGAGGAGTTGAGAAATAAGTGGTATTGAGCTCACGATATCATGACTCGGTATTGGTGTTTTTGCGTGGCCTGAAATAGCGATGCTTTATACTGGGCGTCGATCTGTTACGTTTGGAGTGGTATGAAAGCGAAGACTTTATCGAGGTGATTTCAGGAGCATCTTCCACGGGAAATTCCGGGTTGAATAAAGCGAAGATGGAAGATAATGTGTCGAAGTAATGAGTGGGGAGGTCGGAGGTTCGAACCTTGCTGGGTGCATTTTTCAAGTGAATGAATTACAACCAGGCGAGTATGAGTCCTGTAAGTCGCCGTATGGATTGTTCTGCGAGTTGTCAGAAGGGTGGTATCAAAGGGTCATCGGACTGGTGGATTCCGTCTACCCAATCGGCATTTATTCGTTCGAAAATGGAACGTGTTTGGATCGATCTCGGGCTGTTCCGATTTCTCTTTATCAGGTTGCTCGACGAGGACTCTGAAGCCAGTGCCTCTCCGCGTCCTGCCGTTGCTGGTGCGGTCCCGAACAGCGCCGGCAAGGGGTTGTTGGGGGATGGGGCGTCTCTCTCTCAAGGTGAGAATTGTGAGTCCTCGGAGGAGCTCTTTCCGATGGTCTTCATATCGTTGTTTTCGTTCACCCCTTGTGCACTGCAGTCCTCCATTTCTCCTTCGCTTTGAATTCCGGAAAAAGAATCTTTCTCTTTCTTTGGATCATCCTGTTTGGAGCTGTGCTCTCCGCAACCGTGCAGCCGTGGCATCAGCTTTTTTCCGATGGTTGAGGAGGCGCCTGATTGTCGGCTCGGTATCACGATGAGTGTGATTCGGGCGAGGGATGGTATTCTTGAAGGGTGTACACAGTAATAGCTTTGGTGTCAGGTCTGCAAAGGAGCGTCTCGGGAGGCAGCGGTGCGTCTCCGGGACGTCAGTCGACCGCGGGAGGGCCGCCCATTCGGAAGTATACGTGTCGTTTCGATATTGGCATCGAAAACGACAGAGAATTTCAGGTGGGAAAATGCAATGTGCTTGGGTTATACCTGGGGGTTGCGATGGAGAGCGAGGTGCTTGTCCTATTGAGCTAAATGTATTTCTGGCTTAATGGCGACTGCCTACTCTGTCAGGTGGCTCGTAGGATCATCGGCCAGAAGGGCGCTAATATGAAGAAGATAGTCGGCATGTCGAATGCGAAGTTGCGACTGAGAGGGCAAGGTTCGGGGTAGTAGAAAGCGGGGGGCGGAGATGATGGGTCAAATTGCTGAATTTTTGGTCAACTCAACGCTGACTGTGATCAGCGCTGATCGGCGGACTTTTTTACTATTAGCGTCTCCTGCTTCGAAATCGATCAGGTGATCGATATCAGGCTATCTCGTTCGTAGGATGATTTTCGGATCCTGCCGCTCTCAGGTATCTCGAAGGAGCCGCTCGTGTTGAGTCGCCAGACCCTCTGCACCTGTGCATCAGTTGTCTTACAAAGGAGGGGTAGGTGATAATTCATACCAACTTTTTCTCAACTTCTCTTTTCTCGGGAATTGCTGGCGGAGTCGATCGCTCGACTGTCCCATCTTTCGTATAGACCGGAAAGTGATTTTCGATTTACATCGGTTTACGGTTGAAAATTAAGATATGATATTAAGTATATAGTTATAATTGCGGAGCGAGCGAAGCGAGCGGAGCATATACTGTCACTTCTGCGCTTTTTTGTGCGTTCGTTCGTTCTCCACGACTATGTCGATTCAACTCGCGAGACACATACCATTGGAAAGTACGCGGTTTGTGTATTCTATAAAAAATACGAAATCGCTCTCATCCCTGTTCTACCGAGCAAAACCGTCGTGGACCGTTGTAGATGAGCCATAAAAAATACGGGAAAAGCCCGGGCTGGGGTTTGAACCCGAGACTTCATCCCGAGCTCCGCATTTGTCGTTACGAAGGCCTAGTATAAATATTTATATATTTTTATGGCCGATCGCAATTCAATTATTTATTGTATATAATAACTTATTGATGATCTTATATTTATTATCCTAGTTGGTTGGGACTGATTGAGAGAACGGCGGTCGACAGAATCCTGGTGGTTGCAGTATGGGTGGCTTCAGTTACGATAAGGCAGTGGCGGAGACCGCTAAATTACTTAAGAAGGTTTACTCTGATTGGAGAGATTTCAACGTCAAAAAGCACCGTGGCGACCCGGTAAGATTGCGGGTTGGGCACCGACTGGGCATGGGTTCAAACCTAGTGATCACATTTTTGAACTTGTTAGTGGCATCTGTACGATATAGGAATTATGGTAGTGTCTTACTGAGTCCCTTTTTCATAATACGGTAATATAATTATGATTTCTTAGTGTGTGTGAGTTTGAGGTCAAACGCCGTAAACCGGCTCAGTAAGACTACCGCCACCGATGTACCTTTCTGCGGGGGATTGGTTCAGCCTGTTAAAGTGGCCCTGTTCATCGAGCCAAGGAGCGTTATGAAAATTGTATATATTTTATTTATACTACATAGTCTCTGTTTATGATTAATAAAGTACCAGTGTCTGTGAGTTTCAAGTCCGACGCCGTAAACCCGCTGAGTGAGACCAGCATCGATGTATCTTGTTTCGAGAGGGAAGAGTCAAGGCGAGTTTATCGAGCACAGATAGTAGCGCTCAGGCAGAGGGCAGGGCGAGCCTAAGATAAATTTTTACTGGTATTCGTAATGTGTAATAAAGTCTACATGTATATTCTATTCTACTGAATGAACTTATTATAAGTTTGCTATCATTTTCGGTGTTCGACCTAAGATTCTCTAAGATATTTCGCTTTTTCTCCCAGGGATTTCTCGAGCTGCAAATGAAGGAGCAATTTTTGGTCGGCGGTCAAGGGGGCCTGATGGTGGTAATCATCATAACAACAATCATCATTACAACGGCGGAAACTACCGGTCGTCGGGGGGAGGCCGTGGCGGAGGCTCCTGGGGTCGAAGCAAAGAGAACTCGAGCAGTATATCTCCCAATAAGAGAGCTTACAAGGTGCGTTGGTTCGTAGTAGAAGAATAGCGCGCGCCCGGGCGATCGATTAGGTCGTATTGCTTTGATAGTGTTCACGACAGCTGGTCAGCTTGATCTTCCCTTGCTCTCTTGCATTTCCTCAACGCAGATTCTCTCCTCAGTTACGTTGACTCGCTGCCATGGCTGCCCGCGTTTACTGCACTATTCAATCGCCTTCTCGACTCTCATTACGTTTTGTATATTTGGCGGCACCCTTGGGTTTCACAATCATTTCATAACCAGCCCTGTGGTGGCTCATGTATACTTGCAATCGTTGTTGTTGTTGTTACGTTGTTCATGCGTGCAGATTCCTTGTGTCATTTGTCCCCTTTATTGAATGCTGCGTGATGGTGACGATGCTGGATTGAGTGTGCATTTCCTTTTACTAATATTCAAAGTAATGTGTTTACTCCCTTTTCTTTTAACCTACCTTCATTTCTGATTCAAAAAGTGCAAATTGGCTGCCGCTTAGTATCCCACTCCGGAGGGTCGCTACCACAAACGCGCGCTCATACTGCCACATGGTCATTTCTTCTCGGACCGTCGTTTGACCGATATGATCACACCAGCAAAAGCGGGGCAGTATCCTGATGAGAAGCATCGCGGTATTTAGCGCGCGCCCTGGTGATCGATTTGGTAGCCTATGAATGATGCCGGTGCCTCTCTTAATGTGGTGGTGGACGTTGCAGTTATGATGATGATATGACCAATTGATAATGCTGAGCTGTTTTTGCGTTTATATATCGATTCAATTTCGGGGATAATTTTGGGGTATCCGAGGTCGGAGCATGCAAGATACAAAAAAAGGTCAAGATTGGATAGACCGGACCGAGTGATCTGATTGCCTGTACTAGCTGAAAATAAGTAGCTGCGACTTGCATGACCTCATGATATTGTAGCTCAGAAACGTTGAGGAAATGCAAGATTGCAAGTGGTGTATTTCATTATTTCTTAGTGTTTTTCCATGTCGATGCTGGCAAGATTCGCAGACGTCGGTCGCGGGTTGAACAGAATGGAGCCGATTCATGTTGGCGATGCAGAGTAGGCTGACGCTAGTGTAAAGATGAAAATTCAAATTTGCGAACTTCAGGGGCGGAGGGTTTTTCATGAGGATTCTACTAACTACAGTTTTCGCTGCGCGGAGAAAAACCGCATCAACCGTTTTTGCGCTTTTTTCATCAGTTATTATCATTATCACCAGCCGTGAAAAATTCGAGTCGAGTGAAACGAATTTAACACCTGCGTTGTTTATATCACGAATAAATATTTCGAAAAAATCCTATTGGTAGTGTAGAATCCGATGCGATTATTGGAAATTTTGGTATGCAAGCACGCCGAAAATAAGAATATTTTTTATCAGGGACCAATACGAGGTCGATCACTTTCTGGTCCCTCCTCATTACGCGAAGGATTTGAGCCATGTTATATTGCCCAGGGGCGTTATTCAGAACAGGACGGAAAAGCTGGCGATGGATATCAGAGAATAGTAGTTGAGGAAATGCAAGAGAGAGCAAGATTGCAAGATTCAGTTACGGTGAACGTGAGCTTGATATAGTGTGTGTACTGAAAAGCAGCCGAGGGTTCTTCACGGAGCTTGTGGGGTACCTTGGTCGGATACACAGGTGGGCTGGCCTAGGATTTGCGAAAAAGTTGGTATGAACAGTCTTGATCGTAAACAAACTGGAGTTGAGGAATTTCGAGGTCATGCAAGTTTTGCAAGATACACTACTGGTCATACCACACCCCCATACAGAGAGCACTACGTGAGCATCAAAAGTTACGGCAAGAATCTTGAACACAGCGGAAGGGTCAGCATCATGAGCGAGGATCTATCAGTGAGTTTAGTTATATAACAGTTTTGACCGTTTCACTTATGTAACGGTTTACAATTTTGACCGTTCCGTATATGCAACAACTCCAGCCGTCCCTTGTAACACATTCCTACTGCATCACGCTCTCATCTCATGGTGGCATCAGTTGCTCTGACACCTTTCCCGTTCGTCGCAGTTTTCTTTCCTAGTGGAAAAGAGGGCGTGCGCTTGCCGTTTCCAGCCGCCCCGTGAATACAGCATGTCGCTGAGCTGCTGTTGTCCACTGCGTCTCTCGGCAACAGTAGGTGTTATCACCCGAGCTCGACATGAGTGTTACTGATAAGAGCCTGATCTTTAATGAATACGGTGAGAACTAATACTACTAGCGCTAGGGGACAAGAGGATTGTGTGCCCACACAATCACAGTAGGGCGCGGTTGGTGCCAAGAACCCGTTTATTGCATTAACGACCGAGGGACTATCAGGCGCCCCTGTAGGTTCTGTCTGGCAGAGACGTCCTGGTGGTTGACGATCTCATCAACTCTGGAACGACCCTTCATAAATTCTGTAGGAGATTGACTGAGTATGAGCCGAAGTCTCTGAAGGTGGGCGTTGCGTGGGGCACCTCCCATCATAGTTTTCTGGAAACATGTCACTTGATCTTGGGGGTGGCCTGTGAATGGCATTAATGGAATCTTTTCGCTTGTCTATCTCACCCGACGATGGGGCCGCGCGGGCCTGTCGCTGCTCCCAGTGGCTAGTTGACTCTGACTCAGGTTGCTTGTCTTATAGAAAAGCGCACATCCAAATTCAAGGCGGACTTTGCTGGTTTCACGGTAGGGGTTAGTAGCGCCTTTCCCGCGCGCCACGAAATTGTGTGATGCTAGGTGCCCAACGCCTTCGTTGTTGGCTTCTGTCTGGACTACAACGAGGTCAGTTGCCCTTTTTCTGACACCTCTAGCTGTCCTTTACTCAGGCCTTCCGCGATCTCGAGCATGTAGCTGTGATCTCGAATGCGGCCGTGGACAAGTACTCTGCTTGACAGTATTGATCGACCCCGTTGGCGTCCCATTTGAGTGATGGGATGAAGCCGACGCTGGAGGATCGAGTTTGACAATCGTAGATGAGAACTAGCATGTTGGGTAGAATTTTATGAATTTCGCACGTTCCTTCGAGCTTGTGTTGATGAGCGGGTGAGACGGGGAGGAGGAGAACCACGAAACGGTTAAGCGCGAAGTTCATCGACATCAGCCACCAGTGTAACACAATCGAGCTTCGTGTAGTGTACTTGAGGAACTCAATAAGGTAACTCGAGAGGAGATACTAATGTCAGCAACAGCGAAAGACATATGGAGACAGATTGTGCGAGGTTAAGTAGGAAGGACTTCCTCAGGAAGGGACAACAATTGTGTAGATACATCACACTGTGGCACTGTGGCCGTTTGGCGTAGCCTCAGGTGTCGTCTAGACAAAGGAATGAATGAGGGAATGGGTTGACGATGCGAAGCTAGTATGGGCACACATGCGCGGCGACATCTTCGGCTGGATACACCCGCCAAGCATCCATGCTACACGAGGTCCACCAACTGTTGGTAACTAGCAGCAGTTACGAGTCAAATTCACTCACTTCGGTAAGTGTTCCGTTGAGGGAGAGGGAGACTCTCTCACTCTCCCTCAACACAGACTCTCACTGAGAGTCCGCCGGACCTTGAGGAGACAGTGACTGGTGCATGTTGTTAGCGTGGTAGTCAAACAAGGGGACCGGTATTTTCCGTTTGCATGGCTATTCAGAAATGCACTGAGGATATTCCTTCCGTCAGCTTGGCCGCCAAGCTAACTTCAGACACGCCAAGCCTTGGCGTGCATGAGGTTAGCCTGCCGCCAGACATCCCAAACATGCTACTCGGGCACGGCAGTGGCGCTCGCCTTTGTGTGATTGGGACATTCTATGCGTTTCGTCTTTACATGTTCATTGTTGAAACCGCTCATTGTTCATTGTTGATCCCATCAAAGCATTACGTCCACCAACTAGATGCAGTGGCTGATTGTTGGAGTTCTTCGCTTTCGGCGACCAACTCCGTATTTATCCTGAGAGTGCAGTAGTCGTTTTGTAGTTGAGAGTACCGCTCCTGTTCTGCAGAGTAATGTTCGTCTACACCATTGTCGCCATCATCTGCCTCCTGGCCCACTCCGTCCAAGCCTCGGGCTCTGCCTTCGTCATCGCCGATAAGCTCCTTCGCGCCAGTGGAGACCATTGCCAACGTATTTGTGACGAGCGTCCCGACTGCATCTTCAGTTATTGTGGAGAAGACAGGAAGTGTCACAACCTCCACGAGGTCGGCTCAAACGCCGAGATCCCCTGTTGAAGTGGCGATTTTGCCGTATCGATCGTCTACTAATCCCCTCCAGTTATCTGGATCTGTTGCTCCTGCTGAGATTGACTTTTTCTAGTATTTCTAAGAAAGTATAAAGTAAAACGTGTGAATTAAAGTTTCGTTTGTATGTGTCATGAGGGTTGTGTTGTCAGTGGGTCGATTACGGATTCCGTATAAATCGCACACAGTTCCTCAGAGCTCCTCAACGGGTTGTAGAACGTGCTCAGAACCGCTGCCCAAGCTCCTGGCTTTCGACTGCATTTCAGAATACATAGCCCTCGAGGGAATGTCAGAGTTTCTGTAGAGAATTTCCCAGCAAATCGTCGTGAAGTTTTTGCTTTGCGCTGGATCTTAGTGCACAACCGTTTTGTGGGTATTTCTCGGGGTAGCTCAGAAGTGCTGCCGGTTGAGCGCCGGTGGAGATACGGTGTAAGACACCATGTTGCGCGTAGCGGAAAGAAGCAAACCACCCCGGAGTTGATCCTTGTGCGTGCGATATGGTAACACAAACATTTCGTCGACTGACTCGTGTATCGCGTTATCTGATTCCTGTTTCGCCGCGAAACTTTCGCGTAGATTTGCGGGCCTTTGCCGCGTATCTTTTTCGAACCCACCCTCAACCATCCGGGAGGAGACCGAACACTGGCACTCCATGGCACTTCGGACAGGTGTGGATTTACTACGTTCGTCGAGCGGTTTGGTGGAAATGTTCAATGAATCGTTTCACGCTGCTCTATGATGAGCCGATGGTCTCCGGCCCGTACTACGCATTTGTGACGCTTCGGGTCTTTCCACAATTATTCTCGCGTACCACCTCTCCCTAACTCCCGAGAAGTGGAGCGGCTTTCAGGTATGGTGCAACGGGAAGGACGCGCTTCGAACTTTGGCGATTCGTCAATCAGTTCTCTCAACTACTCCACTTCCTATCTGCTCCCTTCACTATGAGCCCAATCTACTTATCTTGCGTAACACAAGATAAGTAGATTGGGCTCATCTAACACAAGTTGTTTTCTACTACTACACCCACTGGCAGTAGGCTTATTCAGCGCACTTGCACTCTCTCGTTGCAGTAGGCTACTGCAACGAAATAGTGCAAGTGTGCTGCTTGAAGCGTGAAGCCATAGGGCCGTTCTTATCGGCTGACTCAGCAGACCTGCGCCCAAACATTCTCACATAGGGCGAGCAAGCTGGGCTGAGGGCATAGGGCTCACGAAGAAGGGGGCAAAAAAGACGGAGCGAAGCATGGTGAGAGACGAGACTGGTGGTCTAACGCCGTGACGCGAATTGCTGCGCTCGTGATACGCTCC
Source organism: Perkinsus olseni (assembly GCA_013115135.1). Classification (NCBI taxonomy): domain Eukaryota; phylum Perkinsozoa; order Perkinsida; family Perkinsidae; genus Perkinsus; species Perkinsus olseni. The sequence goes on along the minus strand of JABANP010000300.1, from coordinate 72 downwards.
CTTCACAGCACACGGAATGGCTGGGCTTCCCTCGCGTGAAGTTAATGACGATACTAAACTGAGTGGCCGGCA